>JAUJPP010000011.1:6254612-6291825 GCA_030562195.1 Nipponacmea schrenckii
TATTACTCATGTTGATCGATATTAAATATTTTATCACTATAAAGACTAAAAAATATTAGAAATTATTTACTTATTTCAGGAAGTAATTAATACACCTTCTCGCTAAAATGGTGGCTATAAAAAACAACACAGCATCTGAAAAAGGCGATGGTTCTAAAAATCCAAAGGCTGAAAATGTATCAGTACCTATTGGTATTGTGGTTACAAAGCAAAGAAAGAGATACTGTCTTGTTAGAGTCCTGGCTGTCCTAGTGGTATTACTGTGTAGTGCTACTCTAGGGGTTAGCTTCTGGTTAAAATCTGAGAGCCAAAGATTGCCACCATTCTGTCTCTCCTGTGATAAACTGAAAGAAACAACAGGAGCAGTTCGCAAAGTTGGCTCAACATGCTGTATCAACACTGAATCGCAATATGTCCAAACTATGAAACACGTAAGCTCTACGTTTTAATTAAACTACTGGTACTTGCTCACCCTTCTTAAACAACCTTCATTAAAATAAATAGTACTGTATTTTGACGATTTGATCTTGTGGAACACCTGATGCGATTATGCGACTCCCTGTTTGTTACTTTGGCATCCATTTCACATAACGAAAAAATGTTTATTTTGTAAAGGTTGACAGCTCGGCACCCATTTTACATAATTAATGTTTATTTGGTGTTTAGGTTTGTCAACTCAGCATCCATTTGACATAACATATAATGTTTACTTGGAATTTAAGGTTAATATATTTCCGACCACAAGAAGTCAAAAGACTGCGTTCCCAGAGCAACAGCCTGCACAATAACCCCATACAATGGGTTGCTGATATGTCAATTGGTGTTATATACTGACATAATGTAAGATAAACAAAACATTTCTAAATTTCAGATGCTCAAAATGCCACAGGCAAAAGCCAAACCTCAACAAGAAGATCCAGATGCGTATCTGGCAGGTAAATAAGATTTTGTATTAACCCTCAGATATCTAGCAGCACGGCTCAAAGGTCAAGATAAAGGGTTGATAACTTGAGGCTTAAACAGTTTGTTGATTGGAATTATAGATGATTAAATATATGGACCCTAATTTATTTATATTAAAGGTATAATAGGTCTTACAATGAACTTGGCCAATAAGAGCTCTATTTATCAGTTAATATACCTGCTGCCAAAAATAACATAAAAAAAATATCCAGCTAGGAAATTATCAATAAAGATGAATTTGATTATTGAAAAACACTTAATAAATGTGATGTTCATGCTATGAAGCAGTATCCCTCTAACTAAGATTATTGTTTTCAGAAAAAGAGATGAAATTGTTTGAGGCTAAAAATGAAACGATTACATTACTACACTCTTCACCAGTAGCAGCTCATGTTCTGGTAGCTTGTGTTAATTCCTCTTACTATCCATATCCTCAGAGTAAGTATCATATAGTTTCTTATTACTATCCATATCCTCAGAGTAAGTATTATATAGTTTCTTATTACTATCCATATCCTCAGAGTAAGAATTATATAGTTTCTTATTACTACCTATATCCCCAGAGTAAGTATTATATAGTTTCTTATTACTACCCAAACCCTCAGAGTAAGTATCATATAGTTTCTTATTACTACCTATATCCTCAGTAAGTATTATATTGTTTCTTATTACTACCCATATCCTCAGAGTAAGTATTATATAGTTTCTTATTACTACCCAAACCCTCAGAGTAAGTATTACACAGTTTCTTATTACTACCCATATCCTCAGAGTAAGTATTACACAGTTTCTTATTACTACCCATATCCTCAGAGTAAGTATTATATAGTTTCTTATTACTACCCATATCCTCAGCGTAAGTATTATATAGTTTCTTATTACTACCCATATCCTCAGTAAGTATTATATTGTTTCTTATTACTACCCATATCCTCAGAGTAAGTATTATATAGTTTCTTATTACTACCCAAACCCTCAGAGTAAGTATTTTACAGTTTCTTATTACTACCCATAGCTTCAGAGTAAGAATTATATAGTTTCTTATTACTACCTATATCCTCAGTAAGTATTATATAGTTTCTCTTATTATTATCCATATCCTCAGAGTAAGTATTATATAGTTTCTTATTACTACCCATATCCTCAGAGTAAGTATTATATAGTTTCTTATTACTATCCAAACCCTCAGAGTAAGTATCATATAGTTTCTTATTACTATCCAAACTCTCAGAGTAAGAATTATATAGTTTCTTATTACTACCTATATCCTCAGTAAGTATTATATTGTTTCTTATTACTACCCATATCCTCAGAGTAAGTATTATACAGTTTTTTTTATTACTACCCATACCCTCAGAGTAAGTATCATACAGTTTCTTATTACTATCCATATCCTCAGAGTAAGTATTATATAGTTTCTTATTACTACCCATATCCTCAGAGTAAGTATTATACAGTTTCTTATTACTACCCATATCCTCAGAGTAAGTATCATACAGTTTCTTATTACTACCCATATCCTCAGAGTAAGTATTATATAGTTTCTTATTACTACCCATATCCTCAGAGTAAGTATTATATAGTTTCTTATTACTACCCATATCCTCAGAGTAAGTATTATATAGTTTCTTATTACTACCCATATCCTCAGAGAAAGTATTATACAGTTTCTTATTACTACCCATATCCTCAGAGTAAGTATTATACAGTTTCTTATTACTACCCATATCCTCAGAGTAAGTATCATACAGTTTCTTATTACTACCCATATCCTCAGAGTAAAGTATCGTATAAGTTTCTTATTACTACCCATATCCTCAGAGAAAGTATTATATAGTTTCTTATTACTACCCATATCCTCAGAGTAAGTATCATACAGCTTCTTATTACTACCCATACCCTCAGAGTAAGTATCGTATAGTTTCTTATTACTACCCATATCCTCAGAGAAAGTATTATACAGTTTCTTACTACTACCCATATCCTCAGAGTAAGTATTATATAGTTTCTTATTACTACCCATATCCTCAGAGAAAGTATTATACAGTTTCTTACTACTACCCATATCCTCAGAGTTAGTATTATATAGTTTCTTATTACTACCCATATCCTCAGAGAAAGTATTATACAGTTTCTTACTACTACCCATATCCCCAGAGTAAGTATTATAAAGTTTCTTATTACTATCCATATCCTCAGAGTAAGTTTGATATAGTTTCTTATTACTATCCATATCCTCAGGGTAAGAATTATACAGTTTCTTATTACTACCCATATCTTCAGAGTAAGTATTATATAGTTTCTTATTACTATCCATATCCTCAGAGTAAGTATCATATAGTTTCTTATTACTACCCATATCCTCAGAGTAAGAATTATACAGTTTCTTATTACTACCCATATCCTCAGAGTAAGTATTATATAGTTTCTTATTACTATCCATATCCTCAGAGTAAGTATCATATAGTTTCTTATTACATCCTATATCCTCAGAGTAAGTATCATATAGTTTCTTATTACATCCTATATCCTCAGAGTAAGTATCATATAGTTTGATATTACTACCCATATCCTTAGAGTAATTATTATATAGTTTCTTATTACTACCCATATCCTCAGAGTAAGTATTATATAGTTTCTTATTACTATCCAAACCCTCAGAGTAAGTATCATATAGTTTCTTATTACTACCCATATCCTCAGAGTAAGTATTATATAGTTTCTTATTACAACCCATATCCTCAGAGTAAGAATTATATAGTTTCTTATTACTACCTATATCCTCAGTAAGTATTATATTGTTTCTTATTACTACCCATATCCTCAGAGTAAGTATTATACAGTTTTTTTTATTACTACCCATACCCTCAGAGTAAGTATCATACAGTTTCTTATTACTACCCATATCCTCAGAGTAAGTATTATATAGTTTCTTATTACTACCCATATCCTTAGAGTAATTATTATATAGTTTCTTATTACTACCTATATCCTCAGTAAGTATTATATTGTTTCTTATAACTACCCATATCCTCAGAGTAAGTATTTTACAGTTTCTTATTACTACCCATACCCTCAGAGTAAGTATCATACAGTTTCTTATTACTATCCATGTCCTCAGAGTAAGTATTATATAGTTTCTTATTACTACCCATAGCCTCAGAGTTAGTATTATATAGTTTCTTATTACTACCCATATCCTCAGAGAAAGTATTATACAGTTTCTTATTACTACCCATATCCTCAGAGTAAGTATCATACAGCTTTTTATTACTACCCATATCCTCAGAGTAAGTATCGTATAGTTTCTTATTACTACCCATATCCGCAGCGTAAGTATTATATAGTTTCTTATTACTACCCATATCCTCAGAGAAAGTATTAGACAGTTTCTTACTACTACCCATATCCTCAGAGTAAGTATTATATAGTTTCTTATTACTACCCATATCCTCAGAGTAAGTATTATATAGTTTCTTATTACTACCCATAGCCTCAGAGTTAGTATTATATAGTTTCTTATTACTACCCATATCCTCAGAGAAAGTATTATACAGTTTCTTACTACTACCCATATCCTCAGAGTAAGTATTATATAGTTTCTTATTACTACCCATATCCTCATAGAAAGTATTATACAGTTTCTTACTACTACCCATATCCTCAGAGTAAGTATTATATAGTTTCTTATTACTACCCATATCCTCAGAGTAAGTATTATATAGTTTCTTATTACTATCCATATCCTCAGAGTAAGTATTATATAGTTTCTTATTACTACCCATATCCTCAGAGTAAGTATTATATAGTTTCTTATTACTACCATATCCTCAGAGTAAGTATCATATAGTTTCTTATTACTACCCATATCCTCTAGAGTAAGTATTATATAGTTTCTTATTACTACCCATATCCTCAGAGTAAGTAATATAAAGTTTCTTATTACTATCCATATCCTCAGAGTAAGTATCATATAGTTTCTTATTACTACCCATATCCTCAGAGTAAGTATTATATAGTTTCTTATTACTACCCATATCCTCAGAGTAAGTATCATATAGTTTCTTATTACTACCCATATCCTCAGAGTAAGTATTATATAGTTTCTTATTACTACCCATATCCTCAGAGTAAGTATATATAGTTTCTTATTACTACCCATATCCTCAGAGTAAGTATCATACAGTTTCTTATTACTACCCATATCCTCAGAGTTAGTATCATATAGTTTCTTATTACTACCCATATCCTCAGAGTAAGTATCATATAGTTTCTTAATACTACCCATATGTTCAGAGTAAGTATCATACAGTTTCTTATTACTACCCATATCCTCAGAGTAAGTATTATATAGTTTCTTATTACTACCCATATCCTCAGAGTAAGTATTATATAGTTTCTTATTACTACCCATATCCTCAGAGTAAGTATTATATAGTTTCTTATTACTACCCATATCCTCAGAGTAAGTATTATATAGTTTCTTATTACTACCCATATCCTCAGAGTAAGTATCATATAGTTTCTTATTACTACCCATATCCTCAGAGTAAGTATCATACAGTTTCTTATTACTACCCATATCCTCAGAGTTAGTATTATATAGTTTCTTATTACTACCCATATCCTCAGAGTTAGTATCATATAGTTTCTTATTACTACCCATATCCTCAGAGTAAGTATTATATAGTTTCTTATTACTACCCATATCCTCAGAGTTAGTATTATATAGTTTCTTATTACTACCCATATCCTCAGAGTTAGTATTATATAGTTTCTTATTACTACCCATATGTTCAGAGTAAGTATTATATAGTTTCTTATTACAACCCATATCCTCAGAGTAAGTATCATATAGTTTCTTATTACTACCCATATCCTCAGAGTAAGTATTATATAGTTTCTTATTACTACCCATATCCTCAGAGTAAGTATTATATAGTTTCTTATTACTACCCATATCCTCAGAGTAAGTATTATATAGTTTCTTATTACTACCCATATCCTCAGAGTTAGTATTATATAGTTTCTTATTACTACCCATATCCAAAGAGTAAGAATTATATAGTTTTTATTACTACCCATATCCTCAGAGTAAGTATCATATAGTTTCTTATTACTACCCATACCCTCAGAGTAAGTATAATATAGTTTCTTATTAAAACCCATATCCTCAGAGTAAGTATTATATAGTTTCTTATTACTACCCATATCCTTAGAGTCAATATCATATAGTTTCTTATTACTAGCATATCCTCAGAGTAAGTATTATATAGTTTCTTATTACTACCCATATCCTCAGAGTAAGTATCATATATTTTCTTATTATAACCCATATCCTCAGAGTAAGTATCATATAGTTTCTTATTACTACCTATATCCTCAGAGTAAGTATCATATAGTTTCTTATTACTACCAATATCCTCAGATAGTTTCTTATTACTACCCATATCCTCAGAGTAAGTATTATATATTTTCTTATTATAACCCATATCCTCAGAGTAAGTATCATATATTTTCTTATTACTACCCATATCCTCAGATAAGTATCATATAGTTTCTTATTACTACCATATCCTCAGCGTAAGTATTATATAGTTTCTTATTACTACCATATCCTCAGAGTAGACATACTTCTTATACTACCCATATCCTCAGAGTAAAGATTATATAGTTTCTTATTACTACCCATATCCCAGAGTAAGAATATATAGTTTCGTATTACTACCCATATCCTCAGAGTAGTATATATAGTTTCTTATTACTACCCATATCCCAGGTAAGATTATATAGTTTCTTATTACTACCCATATCCTCAGAGTAAGTATCATATTTTTTTACTACCCATACCTCAGAGTAAGTAATATAGTTTCTTATTAACCCATATCCTCAGAGTAAGATTATATAGTTTCTATTACTACCCATATCCTTAGAGTCATATATATAGTTTCTTATTACTAGCATATCCTCAGAGTAAGTATTATATAGTTTCTTATTACTACCCATATCCTCAGAGTAAGTATCATATAGTTTCTTATTACTACCCATACCCTCAGAGTAAGTATAATATAGTTTCTTATTAAAACCCATATCCTCAGAGTAAGTATTATATAGTTTCTTATTACTACCCATATCCTTAGAGTCAATATCATATAGTTTCTTATTACTAGCATATCCTCAGATTAAGTATTATGAGTAGTTCTTATTTCTTCCCATATCCTCAGAGTAAGTATCATATATTTCCTTATTACTACATATATCCTCAGAATAAGTATCATATAGTCTAATTTATATCTAATCTATTTTCAGGAGTCCAGGATCCCCTACCTACCAGGACACTGATGCTGTTACCACGACAATCTCTGTCTCTGCTTCGTGGAGTGGAACTCAGAAACAATCATTTGATCATCAAAACCCGAGGCCTGTACCTGATTCACAGTCAGATCTATTTTAAAGTCATTCAGGGCACCAACTGGCCATTGAGTTTACCATATCATATGGTAGAAAGATTCAACAGAGGAATACCAAACGACGGAATAGAGAAACTCCTACAGAATATGTACACCCTACCCAAGAGAGACCAACCCGGCAACACCATGTTTGATTTCCACACAAGTTATATTTCTGGTGTGTTTGAGTTGGAGGTCAATGATGAGGTGTATGTCAGAGCCTCGTTAGAAGATGTTGTATCGAGGTATCCCACCCTTAACTATATTGGGCTGGTTAAACTAGAGAGTCAATAACTTTTTATTTCCAGTAACACTGGTTATATTAGTAACACTGGTTACATTAGTAACACTAGTTACATTAGTAACACTGGAATATTTGTACGATAGCTTTCTATTTGAAACAATCAACCATTCTGTTCACATTTCAAATTACCTTGGCGGACATTGAAGTATATGGGTTGTATCATTGCTCCAGAAATAAACGTATGTCAAAAGTTCTCTCTTTATCACTACATCCTCTCTCATCTATGGCTCCGAGTGCTCGTCACCAGCCGCAACCCGGAAACCGCGTTGGCTCCGCGGGCTAAATTAGATGAGGGGCGCGCACTTGGTAAATAGAAATTATTATAACCAATCGCGTTACTACATTTCTTTCAAGAAACATTTATTTCAAAATCAAACCGGTTCTAAAAAATTGTTTCGCCCTCAAATTAAGTCTTGGAATAAAATTGTAATTTAACTCTGTGGTGACGTAACACAAAAGTCATGATGATTCTGAGATGAAGTGTTATTGATGAAGGTTTATAGCCGAAAAATTAAACGACAGTACAATAAATATATATCTTTAATTGTTTTCCCATGTTATAGGAATTTGTAATGTAATTAAACGATGTTTTTGTTTTCGAATACGTAGTCTTTGTACTCCTTTGAGTAATGCTTGAAATTTAGTATATTTAGAGTTCTAAGGCAACTCGATTCAGTGTTTCGGGGAAGGGAGGGATTGATTCTCCCAGACGTATAGGCAGCTTTTAGATATTGTGTAACATATACGTATCATATAATTATAATAAAATATATACCTAATGTATTTTAATTCCAAGGACCGAGGGATGTTCGCATCTCAAGAAGAACGATTAATAAACGGTTTTGAGTAACCAGCTGGACCACCGCTTCCCTCATGTGGTACTACTTTAAATGTAATATTACTTTGGGGAATACAAAGTCGGAACACTCGTAACTCGTAAAAATAGTGTGAAATATACTTATTTATGATAAAATGACTTGTTTATTAATAATAATAATGATAAACTCTTTATTTTACATGGGTCAGAATTAGGCCCAATACACAAGGACATGGTCCTGTCTCACATTCAGCCCATGGGGCAATACATTGGAGAAAAAAAAATACATAATATCTCAATATACAATTCGTCTAAAATACTAAAAATACACAATAACATGTGCATCAAATGGACAGATCTATGTTCCGGCGATCAAGTACATGACCACAAAATAAATATACAATACTCCACGTACAATTTGTTTAAAAATACACAAGTATATGTGCATGAAATGGGCAGATTTTCAACAATCAGAATACAGTGATGCGAACATTTAGTAAATCAAGTTGGCTACCGTTCGCTTCAATTTAACCCAAACAAACCATTTTATTATAAATAAGAAAAAGATGTAGCAAGAGCAATGGGGATGTATAATGTAAATGGTTCAGCAATTTTTACTTCGAAATGACACCATTGGTAGGGGAGATTAACTTTGATGTCTGGTTTTAATGGCCACGAATTGTTATATGGGAGCTGCGACAATTCCGATAAACTCTTCCAGGAATTACAGAAACTAAAGGCGATCAATCTGAATGTCAATGTCACAAACAGAGGTTGGAGGCGCCCCCGATACTCATATAAATGTCTAGAAAATCTCTTTCATATCCCATTTAAATCTAGCGTCATCGTGTCCTAATCCCCAAGCTAATTGGATATGTGAGTTTATTGAGGATACAAGATAGCTTGCCAGTCAAGGAAATATACGACCTCTGGCGGCATTGATTAGGAATAAGAAATAAAATATTCAAATACTTCTCTTCTAGGGGGATAAATGAACAATATTCCCAAGTTTCATTAAAATCTGTCAAGAATTATACCTAATAACAAGGCAATAACTCATTAAATATTTTTCATTATTTTTGATTATTAAAAGGGTTCACTAGTCCGGTGATAACAAACAATTTCAACAAAATTCATTAAAATCTGTATGGAATTGTGCCTTGAAAAGTGTTTACGAGCCAACAACCGAACGCCTTTTAAAGAACATGAGCAATAATTCATATTTTTAATAAGGTTCATCCTTGGGTGAAAATTAACAATTTCAGCAAGTTTTCAAAATCTGTAAAACATTGCCTTCAAGAGGGTTTACAAGCTGAAATTTTGACGCGTCTTCAAAAACAAGGGCAATATCTGACACTAAATATTTTTCGAATTATCTGATTTTCAATAGGTTTTGTCAAAATTGTCACAATTGTGATTTGTAGAGCGTTTACAAGGCAAAAATCTAACGCATTTTATAGAACACGGGCAATAATTCATATTAAATTTATTCGATATATTTGATTTTCAATAGGATTTACCCTTGGGTGATAATAATCAATTTCAGTGAGTATTGTCAAAATTGGTCAAGAATTGTGCCTTGTAGAGTGTTTACAAGCCAAAAATTTAACGCGTTTTCAAAAACAAGGGCAATAACTGATACTAAATTCTTTTCGATTTAACTGATTTTCAATAGGGTTCATCCTTGGCTGATAACAAATACTCCAGGCAAGTTTCATCAAAATCCATAAGAATTGTTCTTCCAGGAGTGTTTACTAGGTAAAATTGAACGCGTTTTCAAGAACAAGGGCAATAACAGATGCTTAATATATTTCGATTTCGCTGATTTTCAATAGGATTTATCCTTGAGTTATAACACACTCTCACAATTGTGGACAGACGGACCGATGGACATGGGTGACGACAATATAGGCCCCACATTATATGTGGGCGTATAAAAATGTTAAAAAGTATCTGAGGGAATCATGGTGACTGACATTGTACATATTAAACAAAAACAGGCCGCATTCTCTGCTGATAGTAATTCCTTGATATATTTGAAGATTAAATTGAAACATTTAACTTGGATCAGAAACACATTTTATTTTGTTATATTTATTTGTTGTGTCCACAAAGTGTCATTATTACCAGTAGTTGGCTGGCGTTCTTGCTGTTAGCTGGTATTGGATTACGCAGTCCGATTTTTAATTCTATTCCAGGCCTCCCCCTTTATCATTAGAGCAGAAAAAAAAGAATGGGAAGGAAGTCACAACAATCTAATCGAGTCGCCGATATCCAGAATTGCTAGCTCCAGTCACCAAGATTCCGACATTAATGAGCTCAAGGTATTTGCAAGTTCATACAAGATTTCGTCCGAGACCATATTCATTTTGCTAGAGGAGGGATTTAGATCCATACACGCATCCTGTCTACTTAAAGAGGACGACCTTGCCCAAACCAACATGAAGAGAGGGCAAGTCAAATTATGTTTGAATGCTGCTAAGAAAGCTATCACCAACACCATTCCTGAACAACTTAATCCTGACAATATATCAGATACCTCAAATGGTTTGGATTTCAGTCTCCACAACGACCAATTCTCAATTTACAAGCTACTGGGATTCTCATCACGTCATTTAAATGGGACGCAAGATGTTTCATGGCAAGATTCACAGATACACCTTAGAGCAACAAACCAGGGTAAGAAACCTACACATTTAGATATTACGGACTTTGTGCCGAGATCTAACCTATTTCAATGAGCAGGTTGTGATGACCTCCGACCAAAAACATGATTACGTTTTAAGATCTGGAACTCAAAAATCAAAATTAAAAACTGTGTCGCTAATTCAGCGGTCAATGGCAAATACTGCTATATTAAATCATATCATCGAAACCCTAGAAACCTTGTTCATAAGGCTTATCAAACCAACAATTAATGCATTCCGGCTTAAACAAAAAAGCTCCACAGACAAGTCGGAGATCGAGGCCGGTAACTCATACAGGAGAAGTTGTTTGTAAACTATTCAACAGTTCTCGGGGATGTCATTTCGTGTCGTGCAAATTCAAACCATGTATGCTCCTTCCCGGCTTGCAACCAGAATCAGACCCCGAATCAGTAGAGTGAAAACCATAATAGAGCATCTCCAAATAGTGAGCATTATCTGAAGGCTATTCAAGAGATTGTGAATGAAATAGTCCATTGAAATTATTTACTTGTTTCTTGTAAACCTTTAATCATTAGTCCTCTCAGCATCATCCCCAAATCAAACGGTGGAATCCGCCTTATTCACGATTGTAGTTTTCGGCTGAAAAATCGGTGAATGATTATGAGGCAAAGTGGAGAATCACCGCTATGAATCTGTTGATGATGCTGCGAAACTTGTGAAAAAAGGTGATTATATGGCAAAAGTCGACCTTAAATCCGCTAATCTCTCCGTACCTTTAAGTAAGAAAAGCCAGTGTGTTACCGCTTTGAAATGGCGTTTGGTAACAAATTGAGGTACTTCATAGATTCCAAACTTCCTTTTTGTTCCAAATATGCACCTGGAATATTTCAAAGGCTTACGCAAGCGGCACGTCGGATAATATAATTGTATATTTGGATGATTTTTTCATATCTTACTCCCCCATAGAACTATGTTCCAGTGCCCTCTTGTGCCTAATCGAAGTTCTCAGAGAATTAGGGTTTGTCATTAATTGGTCGAAGGTAACTGATCCGTGTCAATGTCTTACGTTTCTTGGCATAGAAATAGACACTACCGTTATGTCCTTGCGTCTTCCTTGTGAAAAAGTAGATTCTTTGAGAGATGAATTGGCTGATTGCCTTTCAAAGAAACGCTTATCAAAACGACAACTGCAGTCGCTGGCAAGCAAATTGAATTGGGCATCCGGCGTGGTTCGTGCCGGACGAGTATTTATCCGGCGAATACTAAATTGCATAAACCGAATGTCTTCTTCAAGACACAGAATGTTGCTGGCTGTCGATATTGTTTTAAATTTAATCTGGTGGTAAACATGCCTAAAAACATTTAATGGCAAATCTCTGATTGGTTTTACATCCGATGGGAAACTGATTTTCCCGATGTGGAACCAATGCACATAAACTACAAAGAAACTACTACTACTTATATTTTTGACAAGAAAATACATGCTATAGCAAATACAGAAAAATATAGTCTGCATAATTAAATTAACATACATTCGAGTTACAATATTGAAAAACATATAAACATAAATAATACAGCTTACCTAATAGGAAAATAATACATGAAATATATACACGGTATACAATAAACGCAAATATGGTAAGACAAGCTGAAAAAGTAACACACGAACAATACAATACATTCATTGAACTTCAAAAATCATATTTGAAATTAGGTATTGTTCAAATTTACCACTCGGGTTTTGTAGTTTCTATAACAAAAAATAGGATAGGTAGGCGACGGTAATCATGATAGATGTGCATATATATGTGGTATGTCAAATCGAATATCGAGTTAAATTACAATAAAACTTGATTTTATATCAAAAAATGTCGACTGAATGCAGATTTAATACATAACAGATAAATAAAAATTGTTTCTCGGAGTTTATAAGCCTCGTAGAGATACTTTCCAAGTGAAAGAATTTGGGAGTGGGATTGAGGATTCATTAATGTGTTCATTTTGAGAAGGGAAGGAAATGACCAAAATGGTTTAGGAAAAAGTGAAATCTTTTATATAATGTTTTGACTTGCAACATTCACAGAATCTTTTATCACGAGGCATCTTAGTATATCTACCAGTCTCAACACAACGAAATTTACAAATGATAATACGGAATTCTTTGTAATATTTGCATCAAGGTATGGTTCGTTTTGAAAATTAATTTTATAATTTCTAAAAAATCTCAATTTGCTTGATTTAACGAGGGACGACCACCATTCCTGAACATATTGATCATAAATACGTGATTTTAAATACTTAAAATAAACAGAGCCTGGGTTAGTGAATACATACGAAAAACTGATCGGATCTAACAGAATTTTCACGTTGTATAAACAATTATGTTTACCACTAAGGGCATCGCTACATAAAGCTTCATATAAAACACGAAGTAGGGGGCGATTAGACAGGGCTATTGGCGGCGTCGCTTTAGCCAAAGATAGAGTGTATCTTACGTACTGGATAATCTCAATAGTTCGACCTCTAAACTATGGCGGTTATAACTGCATTGCGCCGTTGGGCCCCTCCTTTAAAATATAAACGAGTTATTTTATATTTACAGACAATACCTTCACAGTAGCAGGTTTAAACAAAAGCACCTGCAAGCAGAATGGTCTAATTATGCATGCCTTAAGATATATGTTCCTCCTCTCAGTAGGATTTAATTTTCACCTGTCCGCAAGACATGTCAAAGGACACCTTAACACTGTGGAAGACAAAATATCTCGTTTACATGAACTACGAAACTTGAAAGACATTGCCTCATGTTGTAAGATAGTGACGCATGTATCTAATATTAATTATAATTTTCTAACCCTGAGCTGTTGAAGAGACAGCTACCATGAAATAAATATTAAAGGTACCATGAATAAATATTAAAGCTACCATGAAATAAATATAAAAGCTACCATGATAGCTTTAATATATATATTTCATGGTAGCTATAATATATATTTCATGGTAGCTTTAATATTTCATGGTAGCTTTAATATATATTTCATGGTAGCTACAATATTTCAGGGTAGCTTTAATATCTATTCATGTTAGCTTAAACTTAATATCGGGCGTAGAATCGGTAAACAAACAAAAAAATCGCCTTTTTTTTGTTCATGAAACACTTCTCGTCTTACTCACTCGCTAAAAAGTTATATAAATTCTTCGCATGTAGTCTTAAAAAGAAACACTACCAATGCCTTGGTTGCCATATTTCTCAATGTGATGGGAAAGAATCAAATCGAAAAGACCAGCGTAATTTCTTATGTCATCATTACCCAACTGTTCATGATCATGCCCTCGAAACGGTAAGCCTCCCCCAACCAACAAACCACGGACACTACTGGTTTCAATACATCCTTCCAGTAAGCCATGGTTGATATCTCTTGCTCTTGAAATGCAAGATCTATTCGGCCAACTACTTTCCTCCTGAGAATATTTTTATATGCGCATCTTTATGTTCGTGTTTCTCTATAACAGCAAGACCATTTTTCCAATCCTCAATACCGTTCTTTGCCAAACCAGATCTAGAATTACACGTGCCAAACAGTTTGCATATGGAGCAAAATAACCCCCTTTTTACGCAACCCGCAACAGAATAACAGAGCCATTCGCGTTTTAACTTCTCTCATTTCTCAAACGCCTGTAGAAGAAATCATAAGTAATCCACGTTCATACTTTTCGTTACCAACCTTTCTTTTTGAAGTTACAAGGGTCCCAATAATATTTTGACAGTTTCAGATGTTCTCCAGATGCAAAATAATCCCTCACTTCATCAGTTATCAGAGACGGCCACATACCAATATCCGATGGAAATTTCTGTTTAGTCTCAGATTCGAGGGCACTAACAGGGAGCTGATTAGATTCGCCTCGACTTTCATACTTAGAATCGCTCTATGCACTGATTGCATCATCATCGTCCATCGGATGATCAGTTTGTTTTGTTTTACTATAACTACCAGTGCAACCAGAATCGCCAATATCCCCCATGAATGCATGTATAAGCATTATCAGTGGAACTGGAAGCGAAAATAATTGTAATTTTTGCGTTTGTATTAACGGCTTCTTTCGGCTTCCAACCGTTTTTTTAAGATCTTTCTCCCATCCACCCTTCTGATTTTGAGCCATGATTATCTTACGCTGTTAAGTATAATTATTTTTAAATTAAGGCATATTTACCAAGGTCGATCACTCAAAAGTCTTGGCGACTGGTGAAAAAAAAAGACAACACAGTAGCGTCGTCTGCTATTAATCTAGGGAATATCAACATCAAACGGTATTTTATTAAAAAGTCGACTAGTAAACAAACAAAAACTAAATCATACGATAACGTGTAAACGGTAGGTTGGTAGGTAAAAATAAGAGTAAAAGTACGTTTCGGAACTAATCCCTGTATCAAGAGAAAAAGATAGCTTGCCAGGCAAGGTAACATACGCCCACTGGCAGCATTGAATTTGAAAAATAAATTGAGCAATGACTCAAAAACATTCACTAAATGGATATTGAAGTCAAGGGCAAAAACTCAAAAACTGTTTCTATTTCAATACTCATACCAAGTTTCATCAATTCTATTAAAAAATTGTAGCTTATTTTGCACCCACAAATAATTTTGACGCAATATTAGTAAGTCAAGGGCAATAAATCAAAAACCATTCATTAAAAAAGTCGGAAATTTAAACTTGACTAATTTCTTATCTATTCTGATGCTTACACCAAGTTCCATCAAAATATTTTGAAAATTAAAGCTTCTTATTGCAACAACAATAGAATCTTGACGCAATTTCACGAAGTAAAGGGCAATTAACTCAAAACAGTTCATTGAAAAACTGTCAAATTCAAACTTGACTGAGGTCTAATGATTATAGACTCTAATCAATTCCAATGCTCACACCAAGTTTCATGTAAATCCTCTGAAAATTGGAGGATTTATTGCATCGAAACTAAAATTTTGACAAGATTTTACTACGTCAAGGACAATAACTGTTCATCAAAAAAATTGCCAAATTCAAACTCGACTGTTGTCTTATCAATTCTAATGCTCACACCAAGTTTCATCAAAATCCATTGAAAATTGTAGCTTCTATTTTGTCTACAACAAATATAGAGGCAGGGGCAATAACTAAAAAACCGTTTATCGAAAATTTGTCCAAATCGAGCTCGCCTGCCATCTTATCAATACCAATGCTCATACTAAGTTTCATTAAAATGCATAGAAAATTGCAGCTTCTATAGTGTCTACAACAAATGGTGACGGTACGACAGAAGGACGGACAGGGGCAACGACAATATACGTCCACATATTCATGTGGGCGTATAAAAAAACTGTTCATTCGATAATTTCCATACATGCATACCAAGTTTCATTAAGATTGGATAAAAACTTTAGCCTCTATCTTGAATACAACCCAAATTTGACGCGTTTTTACTAAGTCAAGGGCAATAACTCAAAATCCGTTCATTCGAACTTGACTGAGATCTGATCAATACATACATGTAAACTAAGTTTCATTAAGATTGGATAAAAACTGTAGCCTCTATCGTGGATACAACCCAAATTTGACGCGTTTTTACTAAGTCAAGGGCAATTACTCAAAATCCGTTGATTCGATAATTTCCATTTTCGAACTTGACCGAGATATCATCAATATATACATGTATACCAAGTTTCATTAAGATCGGATAAAAACTATAGCTTCTATTGTGGATACAACACAAATTTGACGCGTTTTTTACTAAGTCAAGGGCAATAACTCAAAATCCGTTCATTCGATAATTTCCATTTTCGAACTTGACCGAGATATCTTTAATATATACATGTATATTAAATTTCATTAGGATCAGATAAAAACTGTAGTCTCTATTGTGGATACAACCAAAATTTGACGCGTTTTTACTAATTCAAGTGCAATAACTCAAAAACCATTCATGCGATAATTTCCATTTTCGAACTTGACCGAGATATCATCAATATATACATGTATACCAAGTTTCATTAAGATGGGATAAAACCTGTAGCCTCTATCGTGGATACAACAAATGTGGACGGACCGACGGACCGACGGACGGACGGACGGACAGGGGCGACGGCAATATATGTCCACATTTCCATGTGGGCGTATAAAAAATACAAATAGGTGAGAAAGGTTCTATCTATACGAACAACAGCACTAATCTGACAAGAAACGACACATAGCTAGTTTAGATGAAAAACGAAAAATTAATGTATTTTCAAGGGAGATAACTTAACTAGAAAACTATATAGGTCACAGAAACATGAAAGCATGGCAAAGAGACACATTTAAATGATATGAAAAATAAGGTTGCGAGACCATTATAATAACGTATAAGTATAACTGTTTGATAATTTTACAAATTTGTCAGGGACCGAATTTTCCATGGGCGGAAAGGCAGCTGCCTAGTTTGCCAAAAGGGTAATCGGCCTCTGAGATAATTGAATAAGCAAGACCACGGGGTGGATAGAAATTTACAATTTTAAGATGGTATTATTTATATGGTCTCTTTCGCAGGCCTTGCTTGTATCCAAGGAGATCAGTATATCATGAACATCGTTTGGAGTGTAGATAGGTTGTTAGATTTCGATAGGGGCTTGGTGGAAACTCAGGTGGTGTTTGGCTAGGGTTAAGTATTTAAGATTGACTCATGAAGTCTTGGTTGAGTGCTTCGGCTTTTTCATGGTCAACATAGTTGATGCCGTTTTTTATAAGCAGAGATGGGAAGGCTTGTTCCAGTGCAAAAGATTTGACAAGCTTCCATCAGTTTTTGTCGTTGAATTTACTGTCGTTTATTACAGTACTTTGCGAAATCGGCACTTTGCGAAACGAAACGAAATATCAGCACTTTGCGAAATAAATATTTTGCATTTCAGCAGTTTGCGAAATAATTATTTCATGGTGTGACAGAGGTCAATTGCTGTAGCCCAATCCTCACTTGCAAGGGCCTAGCCCCCGTGGGCCCCACCCTAGCGACGGGGCTGCGATTTGTCAATGATAAATGTTCTGCTGTTCTGTATCATATCATTTGGCATTATGGCATCACTCTGTTTCTTATGACTTGCTTGTTCTTCTCATATGCTCTGTCTAGTTTTGTCTTTTTCTCTCATAAATTTCGTTTTCTTGTAATGCTTGTATGTTTCCTTGACCTATATTTTATTTTATTTTTTATAATGTATTATCTCCCTTGACAAAAATGTGTTTTCTTTTAATCTAAACGTGGCCGCCATCATGTTCAAGCTTTCAAAGATTACTATGAATTACGTCCACACATTGTCTGTCTGTCTTAACTTAAGATAATTTTAGTGTTCGAGTCATTTGTTTACCACTAAAATTGATTTGAAGTCGGTTTTTATTAGCCAATCCTATTTCTTAAAATCTTGAATTTATTTTTGTGAAACCGTCCCCTGGTTTTTTGATGGATTTTGACGAAACTTGATGTGAGTGTTTTGTAATCCCCCAAGAAAGAACCCTATTGAAAATAAGAGCAATCGAGTTATTGCCCTTGTTCTTGAATTCGTTGTGGACAAGATAGGGAGTAAGTTTCTTTGTGGATTGGAGATAAAAGCTTTTAATAAAACAGTGTAATATGAAAATGTTACTCTCAAAATTCTTCATTTACTGATAACTCTTGTCAACCACCAAGACGAATTGGCTATCATTACAAATGTGGGCGTATGACGATGTTATCGCTATATTTTTGTCATTTCTAGATAAAGTCGTCTGAGTTCCATGTGTAGAATTAATGGTTGGGTCCCTCTGGTAACCAATCAATTTAAAATGGCGCCATAAATTAACAAACGGACCAACCAGTTGCGGAGCCAGGTCTACGTCCGAAAGAGGGAGGGGGATATATCTGAGGTTGCCCGAAGTTCTAACCTAGTTATCAGAGGTATACAAAATCTTCATGAAAAACACTATGGTAGGCCTAATTGTTTTGGGGAGTATTCTCACTCAATAGCTCAAATAGAAGTTGGAAGCGTCCCATATACACACACACACACACACACACAGAGACTAGAAAACCTCTTTCCAATCCCTTTAATATATGATATATATTTCGCTAAGTGCTGATTACAGTACTTTGCGAAATAAATATTGCCTCGTTTATTTTGTCATCGAATTTCGTGTGGTATTCCAACTTGACTCTACGAGTTTTGGATGTGACAAAGTTTCTGAACTTTTGAAACTCGGACCATGCATTTGGCGAGTTAAAGAGTTTAGCATGTTTGTGGATCCAGTTTCGTTTGCACAGAATATGCCGAATATAGCCATTCATCCACTATTGGTATTCACTCTAATAGTAACTTCTTTATGGGGTACAAACGTGTGAATGCCATCCACCAGTTTAGAAGAAATTGCTTCAGCTAGGCTGTTAGGATCTAGATGTTGATCGAATAAATTGTTCCTATTGACTTCTTGGAAGAAATCAGCGATATCTGGAGGGTTTATAGCGGATTAGTTCCAGTTCGTATTTTTGTCCATCAATGCACTGTGTGAGGTCGAAATCTCGGATGATTTTATGTAGATGCCTGGTTTTCGTGGAAAGAAGGTTGACATTTAGGTCACCAAGGATGATAACTGGTTTGCATTCAGTTGTGGCCTGTGAGATACTCTCTCGAACTAGATCCCAGTATGCAACTAGCGAGTTTAGTGCCCTATAGAAAGAACCAATAAGGAAGTTTTGTTTATTGACGATAATTTCAACCCATACAACTTCCAAACTAGCGATAGAAAGGCCAGTGCGTTGTTTCTGAAAGATGGTGTTTTTGATGAAAATAGCAACACCACCGCCAACTTTGACTTGATCACGACTGTATAGGATTGGTGGGTGGAAATTAACTAATAATAGATTATGTCCATTATGTAAAAATCACTACCATATCACTACCTTTTTCTTTGTCAACATCCATCAATATTCTTTTTCAGAACAAAATACACCTCTTACTATTTTACCAAGTATCCAAATAAATAAAATGAAAAACTTACCTTTTTTATAAGAATATGCGAGTTCTAACGAAGTTAATTGCATTCTTGCGAGTTCTAACGAAGTTAATTGCATTCTTCTATCATATTTAAAAGGAAATAATTCACAACATTAATTACAGCTTTCAAGTTGAGCTCGAAACTGTATTGTAACAGGTTGACCCCCGGTCTTAGGCTTTCTGACGGACGATATCATTTGGTGGGGAATGATGACAATAGTTCATCTATGATCTTTTTATATATAATTTATCCTCTCTCTCTCATTGAACATCGACATAAATAAAATCATATACATATACAGTCATATAACAATATCATTACTATTTAAGTATAAACAAGTGTTGGTTCCCCCACAAGAAGGCTATGTACAACTCGATTCTATAATTAAGTGAATGATGGGAGATACTCTTAAATGTTCTATTACATATTTAGTTTACAGTAGTTCATTTGACATAATATAAAGTGCCAGGAACTTGCTAGTCAGGAAGCGGTATGTCAAGATCCTGTTTGTCAGATTCAAAAATTCGGAGTTTCGTCAGGATCTAATGTGTCAGGAATTTATTTGTCAGGATCTAAGTTGTCAGGATCTAACTCGTCAGGATCTTATTTGTCAGGATCTTACTTGTCAGGATCTTATTTGTCAGGATCTTATTTGTCAGGATCTAACTTGTCAGGATCTAACTTGTCAGGAATTTATTTATCAGGATCTTATTTGTCAGGATCTTATTTGTCAGGAATTTATTTGTCAGGATCTAACTTGTCAGGAATTTATTTGTCAGGATCTTATTTGTCAGGAATTTATTTGTCAGGATCTTATTTGTCAGGATCTTATTTGTCAGGATCTTATTTGTCAGGATCTTATTTGTCAGGATCTAAGTTGTCAGGATCTAACTCGTCAGGATCTTATTTGTCAGGATCTTATTTGTCAGGATCTAACTTGTCAGGAATTTATTTGTCAGGATCTTATTTGTCAGGAATTTATTTGTCAGGATCTTATTTGTCAGGAATTTATTTGTCAGGATCTTATTTGTCAGGAATTTATTTGTCAGGATCTTATTTGTCAGGATCTAACTTGTCAGGAATTTATTTGTCAGGATCTTATTTGTCAGGATCTAACTTGTCAGGATCTTATTTGTCAGGAATTTATTTGTCAGGAATTTATTGGTCAGGAACTATTATGTCAGGATCTTATTTGTCAGGAATTTATTTGTCAGGATCTTATTTGTCAGGAATTTATTTGTCAGGATCTTATTTGTCAGGATCTTATTTGTCAGGATCTAACTTGTCAGGAATTTATTTGTCAGGATCTTATTTGTTAGGATCTTATTTGTTAGGATCTTATTTGTCAGGAATTTATTTGTCAGGAATTATTATGTCAGGATCTTATTTGTCAGGATCTAACTCGTCAGGAATTATTATGTCAGGATTTGATCTTAGACTGTGACAACGTGACATGGTTCAGATTGTCAGGAATTAACACAGGCCTTTATAGAAAAGTTATTTGAATCATTTCTCAAACGTTCCTGATTATTCCGTGTCAGGAAGTAGTTCAGTGTAAGGTCTTACTCAGTTTCCTGTTAAGAGCTATCTGCCGAGCCTAGGTGGTAAATGACGAGTTAACGTTCGCTTCCAGCAATTGCTGATATCGTCTTTTATAGCCTTGAAGCGGCGATTAGCCAATCAGAAACCGGAAATTTTCCTGACAGGGGTACTACATTTTCCTGACAAGTGCAATTTTCCTGACAAGCAAACTTTTAAGTTACAATTACAATGAAATCAATTTATGTTACGCCATCTGAGGCTTCCTAAGACTTTTAGAATGTACAATAGTTATTTTTTATGATAATTACCTAGCGTAAAAGTACTAGATAAATAATTAATTAGTGTTAATTAATTTAGCGTTTAGGTTATCTTAGGTCAGCGTAAAATCCAGAGTGCACGAAAACCTTACGCTAACGAAACATAGTGCACACCTTAACTATAAGGAACGTTACCTAAGACTTGAATATTTCTCATAAAATATACTATGTGGAGGAACCATAATAACCATAACAATAAAATGTCATTTAAATATTAATTAAACAATTCCCCCTTTTACATAGATCAACAACTTATCCATTCGCATACGACAACAAACATGGCTGCCGCCATGAACAGTTCTAACTTTACTTTACGTTAAAATAACCAAAATTGTCCAAAATGCATAATATGACATGACACATCCACTATAAACAAAGATCTACCCATCCGCAGAAGGATGTGGCACTAGCGAGTCTCAATCAAGGTAGGAACAACGTTTCAACAATGTAACAATCAAATGCATTCGACTTGTCAGCGGCCTAACGATTGTTAGTAAACTGTAATAACAAAAGGGTTAGCTATTGGCCAAAGCTACTTTAGTGTGTTTCATGCACAGCTAGATTCTGAAACCATTCTGTTTCAAGAATAATTAAGTAAGATCTATGCATGACTTCGTCTTTGTAACATCTTCCTCCTCCCCCCAATATGTTTCTTTCGATTTACCTAAAAATATTTATGTGTATTTTTAAAAGAACTTCCAAGCATTCTGCAGTTTCAGAAAATCCTGATTGAAAAATTTTTCAGATAACTTTTTGTATTGAATTTTGGCCAAGTTCTTTATTCATTATTTTTTCACAAAAAAAAAAAATTACGAAAATCACAAAAATTTTAACATTCATATCTTTTTTTTTTTAGTTCTACTTCACTTAAAAGCAAAATTCAAACAGATTTGTAATGTGCAAATTCACAGCTTTAAATCAATTATATATAAATCAAATTGTATGAATAAAATTTGCGAAAATGTTTCGAATAGAATTACACCCTAATTCAACAGATATAAATGTTACAAGAAGAGTTAAGAAGATTATGTAACAGGTCATAAAGTCAAATTGTGTTAATTTGTAGGTTAATGTTAATTTCTTATGTTTTGATCAAGATCCAAATTTTGACATTTTTAGTGGAAGTATCCCAAGTCATCCAGACTTAAAAGCGAAAAAGACTTAACTAGTCAACCAGATTTAAAAACGAGAAGGCTATATCTAGTCATCCAGACTTAAAAACGAGAAAGGCTATATCTAGTCATCCAGACTTAAAAACGAGAAAGACTATATCTAGTCAACCAGACTTAAGAACGAGAAAAGCTATATCTATTTATCTAGTCAACCTTACTAAAAAGCGAGAAGGGATTATCTAGTTAACCTGACTAAAAAGCGAGAAGGGCTATATTTAGTCAACCAGATTTAAAAACGAGAAAGGCTATATCTAGTCATCCAGGCTTAAAAGAGAGAAAGACTATATCTAGTCAACCAGACTTAAAAACGAGAAAGACTATATCTAGTCAACCTGACTTAAATGTGAAAAGGGCTATTTCTAGTCATCCTTTCTTCAAAGCGAGAAGGGCTATATCTAGTCAACCAGATTTAAAAACAAGAAAGGCTATATCTAGTCATCCAGACTTAAAAGCGAGTAGGGCTATATCTAGTCATCCAGACTTAAAAAGGAATAAGGGCTATATCTAGTCATCCTTTCTTCAAAGCGAGAAAGACTATATCTAGTCAAAGTATTAAATACAAAGGATCAATTTTGTGGAATGGTCTAGACGAAAATATTTAATCAGCATCAGATTTTAAGACTTTTCGAAGGATGATTCTTGGTAATCTTTCATTAACATAAGCATACTTCCTGTTACACAGGTATTCTTTTCACCAAGTAAAGGCTTACTTGCTGATGGCTATCTTAACAATTGTGTTTCTCCATGATAAATGATTTAAGTAATTTATAAATTTTATTTTTCCCTTTTTCACAGGTATATCACCACCAACAATTCTATTTTGGCCTAACTTGAACCATTTTGAAAATCTAGATTATTACTGTCGGGGGATGAGTAAACATCCTTAAAGCTGGTCTTGAGCATGGACAAATCCTACCTCCCCCTCCATAGAAAATAAGAACATAAAATGGAGTAGGGTTGAATAGCCCGCTCGCAGCACATGCACTGACGCTTTGGCATTTTTTTTTTATTTTTTTTTTTATAAGTATGTTTTGGTGTCTGATCGTCTCATGCAGATGTACTTGTTTTTTGTGGTCATGTACTTGATCGCCGGAAGATAAATCTGTCCATTTTTACACATGTAATTGTGTATTTTAAAACAAATTGTACCTTGAAATAATACGTGATTTTTTGCGGTCGTGTGCATGGCCGCGGGAACTTTATATTACATCCATTTTATAAACAAATTGTAGGTTGAAAATCTGTCCATTCATGCACATGTACTTCTGTATTTTTAAACAAATTGTACATGGAGTATTGTATATTTATTTTGTGGTCATGTACTTGATCGCCGGAACATAGATCTGTCCATTTGATACATATGTACTTGTGTATTTTTAGCATTTTAGACGAATTGTATATTGAGATATTATGTATTTTCGATTTTTTTTCTTTTTTTCTTTCTTTCTTTTTTTTTTCCAGTGTATTGCCCCATGGGCTGAATGTGAGACAGGACCATGTCCTTGTGTATTGGGCCTTATTCTGACCCATGTAAAATAAAGAGTTTATTATTATTATTATTATTATTATTATTATTATTATTATTATTATTATAGTCAACCAGATTTGAAAACAAGAAAGGCTATATCTAGTCATCCAGACTTAAAAAGCGAGTAGGGCTATATCTAGACAACCAGATTTAAATCGAGAAGGGCTATATGTAGTCAGCCAGATTTAAAGCGAGAAGGGCTATATCTAGTCAACCAGACTTAAAAGCGAGAAAGGATATCTAGTCAACCGGATTTAAAAACGAGAAAGGATATCTAGTCAACCGGATTTAAAAACGAGAAGAGCTATATCTAGTCATCTAGACTTAAAAACGAGAAAGGATATTTAGTTAAACCAGACTTAAAAGCTAGAAAGACTATATCTAGTCAACCAGATTTAAAAACGAGAAGGCCTTTATCTAGTCAACCAGACTTAAAAACGAGAAGGCTATATCTAGTCATCCAGACTTAAAAATGAGAAGGGCTATATCTAGTCATCCAGACTTAAAGCGGCCCAGGCTTTATTTGTTTCGGACAATCATCCGACAGCCTCAAACACATGAAATCTTTTGGTAAGCTAATCAGAGGCATATTTCAAGGTATTTTGCTTGAATATTTCTGAGGACTGTTTAAATGTAACAAAGGCCCAAAACTACCCCTAAAAATCAAGCCTGGGCCCCTTTAAAAGCGAGAAATGCAAATCATCACCGGGTATACCTTCATCCGCGAATACACCCTCGAATCATGATCCTGTATGCACATTGCCTCGAATTATCACGATCCTGTATGCACATTGCCTCGTATCATCACGATCCTGTGAAGGGATGGGAAGGTGGTGTCAACAACCACCAGAAATTATATTCAAAAACATTTTTAATAAATAAAGTATTAAGAAATAATTTTAACAAAGACAAAGGCTGTGACTGTATGGTACTGAGTAGGACTTGGGCTGTAACTTTATGGTACTGAGTAGGACTTGGGCTGTGACTGTATGGTACTGAGTAGGACTTGGGCTGTGACTGTATGGTACTGAGTAGGACTTGGGCTGTGACTGTATGGTACTGAGTAGGACTTCGGCTGTAACTTTATGGTACAGAGTATGACTTGGGCTGTAACTGTATGGTACAGAGTATGACTTGGGCTGTAACTTTATGGTACAGAGTATGACTTGGGATGTGACTTTATGGTACAGAGTATGACTTGGGCTGTGACTGTATGATACAGAATAGGACCTTGGCTGTAACTGTATGGTACAGAGTATGACTTGGGCTGTGACTTTATGGTACAGAGTAGGACTTGGGCTGAGACAGGTTGGTACAGAGTAGGATTTGGGCTGTGACTGTATGGTACAGAGTAGGACTTGGGGTGTGAGAGTATGGTACAGAGTTTGACTTGGACTGTGACTGTATGGTACAAGGTCGGACTTGGGCTGTGACTGTATGGTACTGAATAGGGTTTGGGCTGGGACTGTAGATGATGCTAATTTCTGGGTGAATTGTGGAGGTGCTGGTAACCGACATTTCTGAACTGTTTTCTTCCGAACTCTCTAGTCCCCTTCGGTTGGAAAACCTCTCTTTTGTTTGCCCAAAATTGTTCTAAAATCACGCTTGAAATCTTCCATGTGTTTCATGTATCTTGTGTTCGGTAATGTTTCATCATTTTCGGATGAAAAGTACATCTCAGATGTGTCATCGTATGTTTGAGCTAATGGCTTTGGTCTCTTTGTGAATTTCCTTCTTATGATGACTGGATCACATCTCCTCTGAGTAATTGATTCGGCACCTTTTCTACCCATAGCAGATTCGCTTGGTTTCATCACATCCAGAAATTTCCCTTTTCAGACTCTTCCTTTTTCAATCTTCATTGAAACTGAGTTCATCTCTGTGACAAAATATGAATTATCTTCAGGAAACCTGCTTAGCACACTGTCCCTCGCATAAAGCTTAGACTTCTTTCCTTTGGTCGAGGAACTCCCGACATCAATTGCGTCATCTTCATCAATTCTATTCGCTACTGTAATTGGATCAAATTCCCGTCGAGATCTTGCTTTTAGATTCGAACCACTTTTTCTTTTGTGGCTTTGTAGGGAATGGAATGGATTATTCAACCATTCGATAATCTTGAGACACAGCATCTCCCTTTGTATCTGGTTGAAAATCCCTTACTTTTCCATTCTTTTTATTCTTTGCTTTCCCCTTTCCAGAAGAAACAGCATCTAAAGCGTCGGGAAATATCTTGGGCGTTTCCTTAGGGTTAATCCCCTTTTTTTGGAATACTCTTTTCCACATTTCCTCAGGGGTTTTCTTATCTTTGTTTTCCCCGACTGCGGAAGGTGGTTCCCCATCCGTTTTATCAGTCACCGAAGAGACTGGTGTCTCTGAAAGTTTGTTTAAGGTACTCTCTGTAGAGAATTCTTAATTTGAGCAGCTGATGAGCCTCGTAATTCTGAAGACCTCGTAAAAGTGTTTCCTGAGGGATGAACAACTGAGGCCCCGGAGTCTTGTATTTTTTATTTTTTTTAATAATAATAATCTTTATTCAAAAATCTCATCATGAGACATAGTATAGAATATATACAAATAACAATTTACACAACAATTTAGATATGGGCTATAAATACAGTTTGTTGCATAAACAGGATTAAATTCTTTAATAAATTAAGTCTGTATACACAATCACTGTTATTAATGTATAGTTAAACAATTACTTGAGTTCATTCATTATAATATTGACTAATTTGCTTAAATTTAAAAGTTCAGTTTCTTTAGTATTAAAGAGGGCAGACATTTTTATGCACGATGGTCTACAACAGTAGTGAGGTTTCAGGTATTTTTTTCTACACATATCAAAGACTTGAAGACTTCGAAAAAGTGTTTCCTGTTGTGGGAGGAGCAGCTGATGATGCACCTTCAGACCTTGATTGTAATGGTCCGCCAGGTAGCTGACAAAAAGCTGCGATAACATTCCTACGACTTTGGTAGGTTGTATTGCTCTTGACCGTTTTTCCACCGAAGAACTTTGCCAACTTACATTGCCTTATATCTCCATCCTTTTTTACCAAGGCACAAAGAAAACACGTCCAACTTCTTCATATGATAGATCGTTACAGCTTGTGTTCGATCTTGGAGTATATAATTACCTTATACGTCTTGAATCATCTATATTTCATCTATTTAAGAGTTTCAAGTTCTATTGTTTTGATTACGTTTAGAGTTCAATTGTTTTGATTACGTTCAGAGTTCTACTGTTTTAAATCCGTTCAAAGTTCTATTGTTTTGATTCCGTTTAGAATTCTATTGTTTTAATTACCTTCAGAATCCTATTGTTTTGATTCCGTTTAGAGTTCTACTGTTTTAAATCCGTTCAAAGTTATATTGTTTTGATTCCGTTTAGAGTTCTATTGTTTTTATTCCGTTTAGAATTCTATTGTTTTAATTACCTTCAGAATCCTATTGTTTTGATTCCGTTTGGAGTTCTATTGTTTTAATTCCCTTCAGAGTTCTATTGTTTTAATTCCCTTCAGAGTTCTATTGTTTTGATTCCGTTTAGAGTTCTATTGTTTTAATTCCCTTCAGAGTTCTATTGTTTTGATTCCGTTTAGAATTCTATTGCTTTGATTCCGTTTAGAGTTCTATTGCTTTGATTCCGTTTAGAGTTCTATTGTTTTAATGCCCTTCAGAATCCTATTGTTTTGATTCCGTTTAAAAGTTCTTTTTTTTTAAAAATTCCGTTCAAATTCTATTGTTTTGATTCCGTTTAAAAGTTCTATTGTTTTGATTCCCTTTAGAATCCTATTGTTTTGATTCCGTTTGGAGTTCTTTTGTTTTGTTTCCCCGTTCAAAAGTTCTATTGTTTTGATTCCTACAGAGTTCTATTGTTTTGATTCCGTTTAGAGTTCTATTGTTTTGATTCCGTTTAGAGTTCTATTGTTTTGATTCCGTTTAGAGTTCTATTGTTTTAATGCCCTTCAGAGTTCTATTGTTGTGATTCCGTTAAGAATTTTTTTGTTGTGATTCCGTTAAGAATTCTATTGTTTTGATTCCGTTTAGAATTCTATTGTTTTAATTACCTTCAGAGTTCTATTGCTTTGATTCCTTTTTTCTTTTGTTGTGATTCCTTTAAAAGAATTCTATTGTTTTGATTCCGTACAGAGTTCTATTGTTTTAATTCCGTTTTAGAATTTTTTTCTATTGTTTTATTATGTACAATTTTCCCTTTTTTTAATTGACATTTCTGGAGTTTATGTACAAAGTTGAGTTTGTATTAGATACCCGAAAGTTCATGTTAATTTCCTGAGAGAAATTATTTTAAATTTTTGGAATAAAACATAACCTGAGCATTAATTCCATTTTTGTATATAAAATAGTTATTTTCTAAATTCTATGATACAAATACATAGTTGCACAATCTGAGATAAATAGGGACAGTTTATTTTATTATGAGGTAAAATACAGAACAGAAATTTATTAAGCATGACTTGTCATTTTCAAAGTGGTTTATTAGATTATTCTGAATATTTCCTGTCATTTGAAAAACAGCTTTGACATTGAGGTAACCTATAAATTATATTTAATCATAAGTGTTAACAATAGGATTTCATTTCATTTCTCATTCAGAATTGAATTTCTTGTATTTTATTATAACATTTAAAATGAAATTTAAATAATCTCTTTCTATTTTGCTATTTTCACCTTAACCAAATGATTTTATTATATTAAACACTTCTTTGGTTGCAATAATTAATTTTGTTAGATTTTTTAAGCAAAATGCAGACAGGGTGTGGTTTAAATCTTGACTAAGTGCATTCCATTTAGTTGTTATTATACATTTATAAAAATAGCTGTTTGTTTTTTATTCAAAATGGCTTTTTTTTTTTAACTATTAATGCAAAATACAGTTAATATGGCTGTGATTTTTTTTTTCTTCTCTTTTTTAACACATGAAAGATGGATGTTATAATAAATATAAAGATAAAGTACTTAATATCTCTTATATCTAGTTCAGGTACATGTCATTTCTTAAAAAACACTGTACTTTAATATGCTAAATTGATATGTTATCATGCCTTGAACATTGTACATCAGAGATAAGAGAAATATCATCATCCAATCATTTACATTCTTATTTGTATACAAATCTATTTGTTTAACATTCTATGAACTGATGTTTTTATTAATATAGTTCAAATCCCTGAGAATGCATTTGAATTTATATGAGCTTTAGATTGACAGGTGTAACCTTTTCTTATATTAGAGCATTTAAAGAGTAGCAGAGATTTTGAAAGTTGACATCGTGTTTCCTACAGTCATCGGTGTGGACCTACTTGCAAAATAGACTAAGTATCTTCATTTGTGTTTCAGTACATTCCAATAGATAGGTTTCAAAGACTACCATGCTCTTTCACAGATATACGGATATGTAGAACAATTTGTAATTATTAACAAAGTACCAGAACTTCTGACATCAGTATATGAAAGATATCTGATGTCTGGTTCATAACATGTGTATGGATACAATTGAAACACCAAGATATGCTGCCTTTTAATTATCAACTGTCTGCTGTCTTTGCCACAGAACAAACAGACATTCAGGAAAATGTTAGTCCTGGCACAATTTCCCTCCATGTATACTGCATGGCTTTAGCCGGAATTTATCGGCGTGTTGCTTAGGTTTACCAGTAGATACATATATACCTTTCTGCCTGTTGACGAACAACGTTTGGGATATCTTGTTATTCCATGCTTCCATAAACATCTCATTAATTTCTAGCTGTCCAGATCTTATACAATTATTTCCTATCGCCTGACCAGCGAATCTCAAACTTAAAACAAGAAACAGGGCATGATTTGCTGTTGGACTGTTTTGCTGTTTGTACACTCTGAAGAGAACATGTGAAAAGCAGCAGAAACATAGTTTCAAATAAATGACATTTAAGCGTAACACTTGTCCTATTGCCCTGTTGTACCAGAAAACATTTGAGATGTCCGACCTATATCGTCAAATAGTCTAAGTGAAAGCTCATTTGAATAATAGTTTACACCTCAAATGAAGGCAACACCTTTTAATTTCTTACAAATTAAACGCCCAATGTCTTATGAAGGCCCTATACCCCTAGTCGCAGGGGGGGGGGGGGAATTACTAAGCAAATGAAGTCATGTAAATACCAACAGTCAATGAGTTTTTTTTATTTAATTAAGTGCAAACTTTCAGATATTGTTATCATAATAACTATTATGAAATATTAAAACGATTTATAATCTCTCAATTTTACACCCACACTCACACCCTCAAATAGATAATAGATAATGTGATGTTAACTCGTGCTTCACTGCACAGTGGACATTTAATACAAGTCAATTATTATTCTTTTATATTTAAATAATAACCTTGAAAGCAGGTGCTTTATGCATGGCTTTTAGTATTTATAATATGCATGAATGAGTATATACACAGTTAACAGATAGATTCGTATTTAAAATCAAAGATCTATCAACAATACATGAATATTTGTGCAGAGGACAAGTTAGTGAAATCTAAAACAAGTGGTTGCCTAGCAAGATACGCCCACTTTAAAATATATTTTTTGTTTTAACACAGGTAAAAACTCCAACATTATTTAGGTCTAATCCAAGTTCTCATCAATATAAATGCTCACAACAAATTTCATTAAAATCAGATGAAAACTGTATTGTCTATCGCAATCACAAGCCGCGTTTTCACTAAGTCAAGTGCAATAACTCAAAACAGTATATCGAAATGTCAATTTCGAACTTGACCAAGATGACATCAACTTCAATGATCACACCAAATTTCATTGCAATCAGATGAAAACTGTTGTCTCTATCGTGTTCAAAAGTCTATTTCGACGCAATTTGACTTAGTCAAGGCCAATAACTCATAAAACGTTTACCCAAAAACCATCACGATCAAACTTGTTCAAGATTTCATCAATATAAATGATAAAACCAAATTTCATTCAAATCAAATGGAAATTGTGACTTCTATCGCGTTCACAAACCAATTTTGAGGCATTTTGACTAAGTCAAGTGCAATAACTCAAAAACCATTCATCGAAAAATCGCTTAATTCCGAACTTGTCCAAGATCTCATCAATATAGATGATCACAGCAAGTTTCATTCAAATCTGATGAAAACTGTAGTCTCTATCGCGTTCACAAGCCAATTTTGACGCGTTTTGGCTAAGTCAAGTGCATTAACTCAAAAACCGTTCGTCGTCAAATCGCTTAATTCGAACTTGTCCAAGATCTCATCAATATAAATGATCACAGCAAGTTTCATTCAAATCTGATGAAAACTGTAGTTTCTATCGCGTTCACAAGCCAGGTTTGACGCGTTTTGGCTAAGTCAAGTGCATTAACTCAAAAACCGTTCATCGTAAAATCGCCAATTTTGATTTCATTTAAATCCGATGATAACTGCAGTCTCTATCGCGTTCACAAGCCAATTTTGACGCGTTTTTACTAAGTCAAGTGCAATAACTCAAAAACCGTTCATCGAAAAATTGCCAATTTCGAACTTGTCCGAGATCTCATTAATATAAATGATCACAGAAAGTTTCATTAAAATCCGACAAAAACTATAGCCTCTATTGCGTTCACAAGCAATTGTGGACGGACGGACGGAAAGGGATGACGACAATATACGACCACATTATAATGTGGGCGTATAAAAAAGGGGGATATAACAGGTGAAATTATGCAATATTCGTATATTTCTTGTACTTTTGAATACTAGTAGACAAAAGGTCAGTAAAAAAAAGTTCTGCTATGAAGGGACTACCAAGCCCAACTTATTATTGTTCTATGAAAGGGGGGGGGGGCATTTATCTATGCTCAAGACCAGCATTCAGGGTTTCAACTCATCATTAATAATTTTGATTTTCAAATTTATTCAAGTTCAGGTCAAAATACAATAGTATACCTGTAGGAAAGGGGTAAATAAAAAATTAATATATTACTTTAATAATCGAATCAGAGAAACACTATTGTTAAGGTTGTTATCAGTAAGTATATAAGTAAGTGTTAATAATACGACAGCGATTTAAATAATATGATTAAAAAGGTTAATAACACAGTCATTAGTTACGAAATAAATACCTCTATGACAAGGAAGTATTTTTATGCGCTTGTAAGGTAGAGGAAGGAGATGTTGTTTTGAGTTTTATACATAAATGTATACGAATTAAAGTTATATACCTGGCTTTAAATGCTTATATATTAAGCCTTTTTAGATTCTGTGAAAAATTAGTATTGTATTCCGAGCCAAGTTTAAATTCAGTCACTAATGAAGATCGATCTAGCCCAAAACGTATGACCAGAATTAAATATCAAGAGTAACAAGAAGCCTGTCTTTTCAGTTAGGCGCTTCATACTCTATACTACTAATTTAAAAGCTACTTTTTGTTGCCGATGCAATATCGTGCGAAAACTAAAATGTTGAACAATAATTCAAATATGGTTGAAGGTGACTGGATCTATGAAAGAGGGTGTGTTATATTTCGTAGGTGTGAGTTATGAGTCGTCAGTATATTATAAATTAACAGTATTACTCCTTGTTATTCAAAGGAGGGGGGGGGGGACTAAATACTTTATTTAGTATGGTATGGAATCATCTTGAAGATACGATTTTCTTCCCGAAGGAACCATTCGTTCCATCGTAAAAAGATAAGTTTACCACACGTCCAGCTTTAAGTTCGGCCTCGTCAACATTTAAATATTTTGATTTGGTTTCTCTCTTCCATTACTATCAGAGAAAAGAATTTCCAAAAGAATGGGATACTGTACATCTCTTCCTACTGATCTCCACCATGATTTTAGTCGAACATGAAAGTAGCACCAGGAATACAAATTCAGGATTTAACAATTTTAATAAAGATAAATCAGACCAGTTATTTACGTTCTGTGTATAAGTCCAAATGTCGCAACAGTATGTGTACTTTTAAGATAAAATAGCTTTAAACGGGTAAAAGGTGAAAACACATAGCTCAAATCAGTAGTCAACGACTTAAAGTGAATCAGATCTTGCAGGTGAGAACCTAGAGATGATCTCAACAAAAACAAATTAGTAAGTTGTTCAACTTTAAATTAGAACTGTGTGGGCTAGTTAGTTCTATTTAAGGTTGGGCTTATGAAGCATTATCGAAGCAGGGATTGAAGAGAAGGCTGAATAATAATAATAATGATTTATCAAAAAATTTTTATCTGGTCAAAAAAATGGAAGGTCGAATTCAATCCGACTAAAACGGAAGGTATTACCTTTAGCAGAAAATCAAAGTCAAGCGCGATAATTCCGATTTTCAATAATACTCCAATAAATGATGTTGATAACCATAAACACTTAGGATTATTTTTTAACAAAACATGTAAATGGGATGTCCATATTGATTATTTGATACAGAAAACTGCTAAAATGATTAATTGTTTAAAAAGCCTTAAATATCGCCTTTTCCCCTAAAGCTCTCACCACCCTGTATATCTCATTTATTCTTTCTATATTTGATTATTCTGACATCGTTTGGGACAATATTTCTATTCTTTTAGCCACTAAACTTGAAAACCTACACCTAGATGCTCTCCGAACAATCACTGGTTTGCCTCGAGGTACATCCCACAGTATCCTTTACAATGAATCTGGATTATCTTCTCTTTCCATACGTAGGAAAGTCCACAAATTAGTTACATTTTATAAGATGAAAAATAGCCTAGCCCCTCAATATCTTTCTTCTCTAGTTCCCTTTTCATCTTCTCAACATTCATCTTACTCGCTTAGAAATCCTAACATGATCCGCCAAATACGATGCAAAACTTCCTTCTATCAATCCTCCTTTTTTTACCCTCTACTATTAAATTATGGAATGAATTGAGCAATGACATCAAGTCACAGCCCTCTGTCTCTAAATTAAAAAAAATTACTATACAAATCCTTTTTTCCCCCCCGAAAAAAGCTCTTTGACTATGGTGAACGTCAGATGCAAATAATTCATTGTAGACTACGTAACAATAAAAGTAATCTAAATTTCCATACTTTTCTAATGCATGTCAATGACAATCCCCGCTGCTCATGTGATCTTGATCTCGAAACTTCAGAACATTTTTTTCTTTGGTGTCCTAACTACTCAACTTGCCGCACTAATTCAATTCACACACTTCCGATTCACTTTCAAAATATTTCATGCCTCCTTTTCGGAAATCAACAGCTCAGTTATACTGAAAACGTCAGAATCTTCAAAACATTACACCAATTCATCAAGGCCTCGAAACGCTTCGATCTATGAGACCAAATTTCGAGACTGGTCTTTTTATTTTTTTATTTATTTTTCTTTTTTATCTATCTATTTATTTATTAACTTATTTATTATTATTATTATTATTATTATTATTATTTTTTATTTATTTATTCTTTTTATTTATTTAGTTTTTTTATTTTATTTATTTATTTATTTATTTTTTTATTTTTTTTTTTTTTTTATTTAGTTCATTTATATAATTATTATTAAAAGTAACATTTCTCGGATTTATTTACTAGTATACATATTTTTCATATTTATTTCTTTTTATTAATTAATTTATTTCACTTTGATTTATTTATTGATTGTTTTATATCCTCACTTATTATTGTATATATCTTATTTTGTACATCTTTCTAAACAATGCTCCACTCCACAAGGAAGCAAACTTATATAAGCCTTTATTGGCTTGTCTTTGTATCCTGTATTAATTTGTTTTGTAAAATGTTTTATTTGTATTAATAAATATTGTTTAAATCAAGAGAAGGCTGAAAAAGTAACATTCATAAATCCATTGTAGTCTGAATGATAAATACACTCCTAAAAAATCTGGTTACTTCCCTTTACTAATAAATGTGGTCAATCTGACATTAGTCAGATTTAAAGACACAAAATAACAAATTACAGTAATAAATATTAAAATTAATCAGTAAATTGTATGTTTAGAGGAAAAAAGGGGTCCTTGAACGAGACTTTTAATAATAATAATATACTTTATTCAAATCTCATAGAGACATATGAAAAATATAATACAAAAAACACAGATATCTATACAGTCAGTATTAAAATAAAATTTACACAAGTTCAGAGATTAGTTGAAGCTTTTCGGGATTAGACTAATAAATTTACACAAGTTTTCTAATTATTTACCGCTTGAATTGAATAAATTAGACATATTGAAAGTTGAAGGAGTTCGTTTGTAAGGTTTGATATACAACAGTCTTTCTTTATCAAAATATTTACACATAAAAATATAATGATAGTCATCACCTATTTCATGTGAATTACAATATTTACAAGAGCGATTTTCCTTTTCAATAAATACCAGCTTCTACAGGCAATCGATTACTCCTACATCGAAATCTGGTAAATGAACGCCTGTATTTTGGAGACAATGATAATAGATATGGCTCAATATTAAAGGAGACTTTAAATATCCTGTAATTCTGGCATTTGCTTGAATTAAAAACAACAGAATCCCAGTCTTGAATGTACTGGTCTTTGAGTCTTTTTAATAAAGACTGTTTAAGCCATTTTCTATTTACACTATAAGGCGTATCCCAGATAAACGATAAACCTGAGTTATTTAAGGTATTCTTAATACAATCTAACCATGGATTGGAATTAGGATGATTGAGCAAAACATTGTATAATTGGTGGGATATTTTACATTGATTGCTTGTTACAATAGAGTGCCAGAATACAACCATTCTTTGCTGTATTATTGTTTTCAGAGGAAAGGCACCTAGTTCGCCATATACCATAACATTGGGGGTTGTAGATTTAACGCCTAGCAGACTTTTGCAAAATCTCAGTTGGAGTCTTTCTAAGAGCGAGATATCCACGAATCCCCAAATTTCACATCCGTACAGAGCAATAGGCACCACCAGACAATTAAACAAATGCAACTGTGTATCAATATCAAGATTCAGTTTACGACCTTTTCGCAGAATAGAAAAAGTCGCAGACGAGGCTTTATTATGAAGATTATTAATTGTTCATTTTCCGCTAGCAGAATTGTGTCATCAGCATAGAGTAGGCAGAATAATTTCATATAAACACCAATATCATGCACATCTGATTCATAGATACATAACCCATTGTAGTGAGCTGACAGGAATGAAGATAAATCTTGCAGATAGATAGAAAAAAGTAAAGGAGAAAGGTTTTCTCCTTGTCTCACTCCTATGGAACAATTAAATGTTGGTGACATTTTTTTGTTCAGACAAACACAAGATTTAGCGTTTTTATATAAGTTATGGATAACACGGAATATCTTTCCTGAAACACCAGTATTCAATACCTTCTGCTAGAGGGAAAGTCTTGGGATCGTGTCAAATGCCGAGCGATAATCAATAAATCCACAGTAGAGCCGTTTATGTTTACCTATGTACAAATCAATCAGACATTTCAGTGCGAA
>JAUJPP010000011.1:6292325-6528105 GCA_030562195.1 Nipponacmea schrenckii
TTCCTATCATATATGTTGATTTATGCATCAAATTTACACATGTTCATATCAATGTTAAAGGTAGTAAACCATAAAAATTTTGTTTCTTTATTTTTAATGTGATCACTACCCCTAAATGTCGCTGAAGGATTACAATTTTAGTAGGTATATCAAATATAATTTTCTAATATCAAGTCTAGCGCTACTCACTGCAGTTCTGGTTGGAAAAACACAGTCAAACATATCACAGCCTAGAGCTACACAAACAACCAAATCAACAGCAAATCTACAAAATAAAACAAACTTCCTGTATCAAATTTTTCTTTATTATTTAAACCGTTGGGTTTTATAAAAATTCTTGTAATGACAATGAAATGTCTGCAATGACCCATTAACTATTTCCTCATATTAATTGATTAATGATCAAATCTTAAACAGTGGGTTCAATATCAATATCATGTTGATTTTATTGTTATCATAATTTTACCATTTCATATCAATGTTTAACAGAAACTTTTTGTATTGAAATGATGAGTTAGAAATGCATTTAGGACTCAATGAAGATCTACAAAATGTTCAATGACTGAAGCAATTTAAAGAAAAATTAATTCAGATCAGTGATGGCGAATGAAGTAAACCACAGAAGAAATATGAAACAAACTAACTAGATCTGAAATCAAACTCAACACAACATGAACTTTTCATATTAGAGAGAGAGTATATTTCTTAAGAAGTAATAATGAAAAATGATATCAGGTATTTAATAGAGTGAACATATCGATACCCTTAACAACAATACAACTTATATAGATCTGCATGTTATTCATAATAATTACACAGTAAACTTACCCTACTCCCATTAAATATGTTGGTTTATTACGAGGTAAATAATCAGTTGATAAAGTCACCATTTTCCAAAATGAGTCTTTCTCTTCTCCTCCACTTAAACCACCAATAGCAAAACCTTTTACATCCCTTTTAGTCAGTTCTTTAATAGAATTTCTCAGATTGAGATTAATTAGTATCTACTTCAATATAGTAAGGGAGACTTGGTAACCTTTGAAGATGTAATATCTCTCAAAAATACAGACATCACATTTTAACCTTTGAAGATGTAATATCTCTCAAAAATACAGACATCACATTATAACCTTTGAATATCTATTTTCTCTCAAAAATACAGACATCACATTGAAATGAAACTGAATGATACTGAGTTCAGTCGACTTGGATTCCCTTTCTAAGAAATCTCAGCTTATATTGTCTTTTTGATATAATTATGACACCTTCCTACCTTGAGCACACTGTTTACGTAATTCTGGATCTAATCCACCCTGTACTATAGGAAATATACATTGTTCAGTTGGTCTTTTATTAGCTGTCAAACATCGATCTAACCACCTTATAGTTCTACAATATAGAAACATTTTAATACAAACATATTTTAAACATAATCTTAAAGGTGACTGTTAAGAAAGAAAAATATCAATGCCTCTTATGAAATGATTTATAACAAACATCATATTTATTAGGTTTCTCTTATTAAATGATTCACAACAAACATCATATTTATTAGATGTCTCTTATTAAATGATTCACTACAAACATCATATTTATTAGATGTCTCTAATTAAATGATTCACTACAAACATCATATTTATTAGATGTCTCTTATTAAATGATTCACTACAAACATCATATTTATTAGATGTCTCTAATTAAATGATTCACTACAAACATCATATTTATTAGATGTCTCTCAATTATTAAATGATTCACTACAAACATCATATTTATTAGATGTCTCTTATTAAATGATTTTCAAACATCATATCAATTAGGGTTTTGTGTATTAAATGATTTACTACAAACATCATATTTATTAGGTCTCTCTATAAATGATTTACTAAAATCATATTTATTAGGTTCTCTTACGTAAGAAATGAATCAAACATCACATTCATATTAGGTTTCTGAATAAATGATTTACCATGACAAAATAATTAATACAAAATGATAATATATTTGGTTTCTGTAAACAAGAACACCATGCATAGTCTCTACTAGGTGAAATAATTGGTACTGTGAACAACATATCTATTGCTCATATTCAGCCCCTGAAACAAAAATAAATTCAGACCTTTTACAAGGTAACAAAAATCTGTTACTACAAATAATTAATACAAAATTGATAAATATTTGTGTAAAATGTTGTAAAAAGAACTGACCTATGCATAGCCTCCTCTACCCTAGGTCCGGTAGTGGTACTGTGAACAACATCATCTAATTGCATCATAATATCAGCCCCTGAAACAAATATATAAACAACGTTTTTACAAGGATAACAAAAATCCTGTCTACTACAGTAATAATATGTTTTTTTCAAGTCATAGAAAGTTCAATAGAATATTGATGTCTGAAAAAATACTCTGTCAATTAGAAGATTAGGAACTTACCTATAGAATTTTGTATTTCAATTGATTTTTCTGGAGTTAACATCATTATAGAGCCATCATGTGGTGATTCAAATCTAACACCCTCTTCTGTAATCTCAGCAAATTTTAACAATGAAACCATCTGAAACCCTCCACTATCCTAAAATAAATGATAAAATTAAATGAGACTTATTTCTCATTTTACAAGACTGATACTAATTGTTACTATAGTAATACTTGTCCCTTTTATGTCCACATAAAACCAATAGAAAATCTCTTTAACTGTTAATTTAAATCTCAAGATGATCGAAACAACAATACTCACTGTCAATAAAGATCTTTTCCATTTCATGAATTTATGAAGGCCACCAGCTTTCTGTAATAATTCAGGTCCCTGTGAATAAAAATATTCAGTCATAAATTTCATTGAATTTCATTCTAGTGAAATGTGCTGAAATTCATTCAATGAACATATTATGTTTCAGCTAATACCAAATTTTAATGGTCCTGTCTGTTGGCACCGTTTACGAACAAATATCTACATTATTGAAATCTCTACAATTTAGAATAAATATAAAATTTAAACATTAAAAACTTGGCTAATAAGAATATATATTTATCAATAGATATATTTGCTGCCATAAATAACATAAGAGAATCTGAATATAAATCCATAAACTTCGTAATTATCCATAAAAATGCATTTTATTATTGAAAACCCCATAATAAATTGATTAGGTTATTTAAAAAATGACTTAGTTTTTTGAGTTTTCCAGATTTTACGGGATTCTGTTACTTAAGACACATGGAGCCTGTTTCACTTAGGAAGATTTTAGTGTTCAAGTAATCAGATTGGTCAATCAGTAAAATTGAGTTTTTATTTACCAATCAGGTTACTGTATTTCTTAAAATCTTGATTGTATCTTTGTTAAAATTTTGTGAAACAGGTAAGTTCACTGATAAATATATACATGTACTCATATTGACCATTCTTGAAAACTAAAATTTGTAATCCATGCTAAGAACGAGTATGAAACTTTAAAATGATAAACAAAGAACAAATTACCTTTATTAAAGGGATGATGTGTTTTAGCATAAATGTAAAATTTTAGTTCTCAAGAATGGTTAATATGATTTTATATTCAATCAGTGATCTTACCTGGTGTCATAAAGTAACAGAATCTACTAAAATCTGGAAAACTCACAAAACTAAGTTATTTTTGAACAACGCTTTATCAATTTATCAAACATTTTTTAAAGATGGGTTCCCTCATTAATTAGAGCCAAAGTAAGCTTGTGGAATCCATTTGACTCTGATCTGCTTTGAAACGCTAAATTTCGACTCCATGTTTGTACACGTGACCAAATTGAGTCATTTGAATGAAAGTGTATTATATTATTGGTGAGTTAAAAATTAATTCTAAATAATGTTTTTACAAAGTGATATTTAAACGTTTTATTGCCTTTTGCTAGAGATAATAAATGGAATACCAAAATGCCATTGTTGATGTGGAAAATATTAAGGAATGTGGGCAAGTACGCATGCGTGCATACTTAACAACCACAGTCTCCAGTTATGTACCAAATTAACAGACTGGATGATCAAAAAAAAGATCGACATTTGAGACTTGACGTTCATACCTATGGCAGTACCCTATCGAGGGAAATCCCGTCATAATTAGCCTAATTAGTTAATTAAGGACTTGTGGAACCATTTGGTATTTTTCCCAGTCATAAGAACACCTCTACTTTCTATTGATATAAGTATTACCGGTCCAATTATGGTATATATATGAAAATAAGGGCAACCTTCTTTAAATAATCAATAGTGTTTTTATGGATAATTTCTGAGTTTTTGGATAATTTTTTTTATGTTATTTATGGCAGCAGGTATATTTACTGATAAATAAAGCTCTGCAAAATACCTAATAATAGCTAAACTAAAACTTTTCACTAAGAACTATACATGTAGTTAGGTCTGGGCAATCACAACGCTGCATAATTATGCAAATAGTATGGTCTTGAATTCAATGGATCATTCATATTTCAGCATTTGGCATTTGAGTATATGGTTTGTCATAATTTCCTGCCAAAATGTCAAATAATAGTATTTAAAAAGTCATATTCTCAAGTATACAAAACAGAAATCCGAAAATAGAGTGGTTAGGTATCACAATGACGTCATAACGAATCTTACTGGTCGGTGGCCTAAATGATAGGTATTCCCCAACATTATCCGACAATCTAATTCCTCAAGTTGTTCAGGCAGAAGACCTTTCAGCGTTCCCTGGGTTCCAACCGGCATAAAAACCGGTGTTTCTACTTCGGAATGTGGAAGTGAAAATATACATGTTTTCGCCTTTGTCGTTGAACATTTGGCCAAAGTTTGAAGAGAAAACACATGTTTTGTTTTGGAAGCAGCCATATTGGAGAATCCCTGACATTAGCCAATCAAAAATCACTAGATAAACCGGAATTAATGGGGAATTTATGTCTACGCATGCGTAGTTGTCATTTCTAAAAATGGCAGGTGCCGATAAATCTCAGAATTTGGTTCCAAATCCCTCGGGAGACGAAAAGGATTTTATAGAATGGACGGCGATTTCACTGACGCATGTGGAATACCCCAAAGGTTCGGCTCATGTTTTATATTTGTTTACTTTGCCACGTGTGATCATCTGTCGACACATGCATTGTATGCACCTTCCCATGTCCTTCCATTATTTATAAATTATACCCCCTCCCCACCCTTGTCGCCTTGCAATAGAATCTAAGGCAATTCAAGGGTTATTCAGTGGTTTCCATTGTAATACTCACAGCTTGTCTTAATCTGCTGCATATTCGGATAGCTTGATATCAAAATTAATCTCTCTGGTGGTGCTTCAAAAAAGGAATAAAATGGCCAAACACAATTAAATTAAGTTTTAGGGACCTAGCTAGGCCTACATCCCACTTTCCTGTTTGGTTTGAGCTATTAAACTTCAAAGATATCCAACAGTTTTGAAGAACTAGCTCAACATTTTCACATTAATACCAGTGGTGTGATGCTTAAGGATGTGTAGCATATGTTTTCCTTCATACTCACCCCTTCTTGTCCTGGTCAGTGATGCAGGTTACAGGTTAGGCTTGTGTGAAAAGAGCATCTAGAAATTTGAGATAAAAAACAGACACTGATTTTACAAACTGGGCTTGTTGTTGATAAATATTTTGAAAGTTGTCGACTGGTGTAGACTAGGCCCTATTTTGTGGGGACTTTTGAAAAGTGTGGTGTTTTAATCAAACATTTTTTGATTTCAGGAGATATAGTAGGTAAAGTTCTAGCAATGTTTAGTTTAGTTCCAGTCAGTTTGTTAGTTAGTTTTGTCACTTTAATCATCTTTAGAAGAGAACTTCATACAGTAAGTCAACCACCTTTTTATTATAGAAATTTAGTTACGTATTTCGACTTTGGCGAAAACGTATTGTAATCGTTCGGATTATTTTTTTTTTTTTTTTTTTTTTTTTTTTTGTAATTCTTGGATGAGTTTGCAGACAAACTGGTAAAAGGTGCAGAAATTCTAAATCTACAGTTGATCTTAGAATGATTTCTATTATCAAATAAAACAAAACCGGAAGTTTTATCTCTGACAGGAAGTGAGAACCGGAAGTTCAGGTTTTTTTGCTTTAGCAAGTTTATTTTCAGTTCGATTTTGACCGGATTTTCAGATTTGAAAACTTCAATGTATTTGTCAACTAACAATTATAGGTTTTATGCAATTAGGTTAAATATTTTACCCACGATTTGCAATTCAATATTCAAGGGTCATCGGCAAAAATTTCAGACCGTGATTTCTCCTTTAATATAAATGGTAAAATTTTGAAACTTTACCAGTTGATAGGCGATATGTTTATAATTTTTGAAAAAATGTGAAAAAAAAATTCCACTTCCGGTTTAGCCACTTCCGGTCTATAACTGCTAGGTGAAAAGTGAAAACTGTTTTATAAATAACTTGTCAATAGTAATTGATTTGACCTAAATAATTAGGTCAAGCTGCCATATCGGCCGCCATTTTGAATTTTCGTTACAATTCTTAAATCCAAAATTCAGACACTACTGATAGACCGATTTTGATGAAATTTAGCACATAGATACAATGGATCATTATCTACCTTTTCTTGGAGACCGATTTTCAAATTTCATATTTTCTTTCGAATTATTTAAATTTTGATTTTTTCAAAATTAGGTCACTTTAACGGGTACGGAAGGTGTGACCCACTTAATCTATGACCTTGAAAATTAGGTCAAATAATATTCAATATATTGTCTACGAGTAGATATTTTTTAATTTGGCTTACTTAAAAAATTCATAGAGATAAGTGTACTTAAATACAGCAAAAATTGATAATTTTCATATTTTCGCCATCATTAACCGTTACGGAAGGTGTGACCTAATTATTTTATGACTTTGAAAACTAGGTCAAATGATATTCAATATATTGTCTAGATGTAGGTAATTGCAAATTTAGCCTACATAATATTTTAAGGCTCTCGAAATACATTCATAATTGTAAGCAATTCTAGTTTATTCTAAGATTAGATATATATTAACACCTTGAGAAGTTTGTTTGGGTTTGTCAAATTTAAGTGTTCTTTTAGCTACAGACACTGATGAATCTATGGTTACTTATAAATGGGAATATTCAAATTCTAGAAGACAAAAAAAAACACTTAAAACATGATCAGTTTAAACTGTAGAATAATCATTATTTATCACCTTGTATTCCAGTAATAATGATGTATTAGTTGAAAATTTCTCTTTTCAAATTATTATTGATTTGTTTGTATGTATCCCCCATAATTTGTGTTTGTGTATTTGCAGATGTGTTATTTATTAGGTATATTAATTAATGAAGTAATTAACTGGGTATTAAAACATTTAATAAGAGAAATACGCCCTATTAGAGGTAAGATACAGTGTTATTTCTAATATTATCTTAATGATCAGTATTATGGTAAGGTGACAATACAAGAACACGTCTGACCTAGGTACTAAAATCATGACACAAGGATGTGTAGGAGGCATTTTAATGGTGTCACCATGCTGAACTACTTTTCTATACCGAACAATATCATGACCCATGACGACATTCAACTGATTTAGTTTAATAATGGACTCTTATTATACTGGTCTGTTGTTTCTGTGATGTAAGAACAATGCGATAGTTTTGTATGGTTAAAGTTTTTTTATGGATATTATGCCACTGAAAGTATCAAACTCACTCTAAGCTTCAACTATTCAAACTTGTGTTTAAGTGCATTAGTGCAGACACAAGAAAAAATACAGCTTGACAAACTTCAGTAGGAGGGACACAAGCTTCTGTTCTTATAATATGGCACAGCATGAAACTCTGAGTAACAACTGTTCTGTTTTAATAATTCTATATTACTTACAATTGATATATTGAGCAACAGTGTTATTATTTTGTTATTCTAGATAGAGCTGTATTATTCTCCGAGTTCGGGATGCCATCAAGTCATTCTCAGTTTATCTGGTTTTTCTCCATTTATTTAACATTTTTTCTCTTTGTCCGGTGAGTTAATTATTTTTCTGAATTTGGGGAGATTCATGGACAGTTGATTTCATTTTGGATTGGATCATACAACTCTCATTGTTGTGCGATTTTCTGAGACATTTCATTTAATAATTTAGTATAAAATAGTTGTCAAGGTTTCCAAGAAACTGGTAGATATTGTTAGACGTGATATGCAAAGTAATTCCTGGTTAACAGAATGGACTATCAAAAGTATTGTTCTTTATATTTTAAATGGGCATCTTGTATATTTGATTTTAAATTACATATATTCTGAAAATATATTTCAGTGTATATAAAAATTGTAATTGGTATGATGACTTGTGGAAGTATGTAATAAGTTTATCGGGTTTTTTATCGGCAATGTTAGTGTCGTACAGTAGGTATGTGGACTTTACTTTTAAATTTTTTTTTTAGTCCTGCGATGAACACAGGGAATACCCAGTTGATCATTCCAGTCAGTCTGTTTTTCTGCTGCATAGAAATTACTAGCCCCACAAAATATTCTATGTCCAATGACAAATTGCTCAATATGGTTATTTATGAATGAATTTATTTTACAATAAAAATTTAATGATTTATTATGAAAATTACTTGACTTAATGAATATGTGAACTCTCTGAATAATGCTTAGCTGACAATCATGTTGCAGAATGATATCTTGTGTTCTGTGTATGTAACTACACTATTTTTATTGTGCTCTTGTCGTGTTTGTGGAATTGATAATTGTACAACTTTTCAGATACTTATATCAATTTCTAAAAATGAATAATCATGTATTAATTTATTTGTAGGGTGTATTTAGGTTACCATACAGTTTCTCAAGTTACGTGGGGTGGTATTATTGGCCTGACCCTAGGGACCGTCTGGTTTCTAATAGTACAGTTTTTATTTACTCCTTTATTTCCATTTATAGCATCCAGGTCAGTTTTCTTATTCTTATGATCTTATTGGTCTATGTCTTTCAACATGTCTTTCCTATGATACAATGTTTGTGAAATTATTATTAATTTTACTGTTTTTTTGATGCGAGGGCCATTAAGAATCTCTTTCATTAACCTGTAGACAAGTATTTACCACTGGCATAGGTCAACATATCATCCTACACTCAGTCATGCAAATGTGAAGACTTCCATGGAAAAAATCTATTTTCTTACATGCCTCATTAAACTGAAGTGCATCTTTAATTAAAGATAAACCAATGGTTGTTCTCCTTAGAATTTCCCTCATTACATACTGTATGGCATTTTACATGTTAGGTGCAGATAAGCTGGAAGTAAAACTCTATTTGTGTATTTCAGTCCTATAGGAGAATTCTTTATGGTCCGTGATTCCACATTGATACCCCATGTTTTATGGTTTGAATATACTTCATCTCGTAGTGAGGCTAGGTAGGTGTATATCATATATTCTACATGAACCACACTTCATATTGTTATATTTACTCAAGGTATCACAGCTTATCAGAGGCCTTATTCTTGAAAACTTCACTTTATCATCTGATTGATCAATCACTGAAATTAATTTTATGGTTTGTTTCATTATCAATATCCAATCAGATTAGTGTTTTCTGAAAATTGAGTTTTTGAGAATATAGTCAAAGGTTATTTAAATTAAATTGCCTGAAGTTGAGCCTTAGAAATAATACTATGCTAATATCAGGGATGTTGATTTAACTGTATTTACCAGTCATGTCTGATTGGAGTTCCAAAATGTCAGACCTTTCAGAGCATCAAATTATTTCAATCAGAAATAACGATTTAATTTAATTTCTTATAAAATTGACAATCAATAAAAGAACCCCTGATTTCACAAATTATCCATTCCAATAAAACATTTACTGTTTCATATATAATAGAATGTATGTATGTGTGGGAGAGTTCATCATGAAATTGAAGGGTGTCAATTACATGCCATATTCATAGTCGGGATTTCTTTTTAACTTGTGAATAATGTACAAACAATTCTTTTTAATTTAAGGAGCAGACAAAGAAAAGTGACGTCTAGAAAATCTCAATAAAAACAGTTAGTCAGCGTAATTTGATATAGAATGTGTTCATTGGTGTAGGTGTTAATGTACAGGATTATTCAAAGTAGGATTCAGTTTTGGAAAGGACTTGGAACCAACTGGGAAGGGCTTGGGATCCACTGGGAAGGTCTTGGGACTGTCAGACAACAAAGTTTCTGTGACTTCAAATCCAGTCCTTTTTGAATTTAGATTAAAATTCGGGAGAAAGAAAGTTAGCTACAATTATAAAATGAATGAAACTTTACTATAAACTTTAATTCCAAAACTTTACAAAATTACTGGCATCCATATTGGAACATTGTTTATGACCAGTGCAATATTTGTACCAACAAACCAACAAAAAATCGATTTAAAGTAGAAAAAATGGTCTGATTGCGATGAAATTTGGCGTGAACATTCAGAATAATGTCCTTAACATGACCCTGGTGTGTTTTAGCGGATAAACTATTAAAATCATCGAGAGGTACAGAAGTGAAATAACAATGAATTAGCTTTGGCACCCACAGAAGAAGAAGTAATGTCAACAAGTAAAGAAAATTGTTAAATGAGAGGATTTGGTGTTAGTTTAGAAGTTTAACAGATATTAGCCAATTGTATGAAGTTTCTGTGTGGAGATTTTGGCCAAGGAAATGGATTTAGATATTGGCTAATATGCTGAGATTAATTAATTTGTTTCAGACGACTTTAAAAGTGAAAGTTGACATTCCAAATAGTTGGAATTTAAACTAAAAAATGCCCAACAATGGTGACAATTGGTATTGGGACACAATGAGATTTGAGATGGACTTTGGTTTAGGAATAAAGATTGTAACAATGTCCGTAATTAGATCCAGTTTAAAGTCTGATATCTGACACAATGGGTGGTGTTAATTCACAATGTTAGAGACTTAAATAACTTGTGGAAATGAGTTAAAGATTATATGTAAGATGTTTCTTTGTAGGACAGTATTCAGTTCTTTTATATATAACTTACAGCAGCATCTTTATACCACAGTTTCTTATATAACTACACAATAAATACCCTAGCAACAGTTAGACCAATGCGTGACGTCTGAAATCTTGTGTTAGTGTTTGTGTTAGTGTTTATTTGTTAACACCAGATAATATATATTAAGATGAAGAATAAGATGGAGTTCAAAATTCGTGTTATGTGATGGTGTTAACACTAACACAGAACACTAACACAAGATTTGACCTCACCCATTATGGACATCATAAATTACTTGATGTTTTATTCCATTTTCACTAGATGTTCAATGGGTTAGAGGTTACTTCAATTTTCTTCATTTCTCAATTCTAAGCCATTTTGTGACAAAACTTCTTTTGCCCTTAGAGAATGCTTACACTTGTCTCTTTTCAGAAATTGGGAAAAGTTTGTGTAGACTAAATGTTGTTTTTAGGGAAGTACAAGTATATCAATTAAAGGAACTTTTCTTATTCTGTTGATAAAGTATATAATCATTTGATTAACTTACTTTGAAATTACATAATGATCTGATCCAGGGCAACATGGAGACACTGAGATAAAAGAACACAAGTTTGAAATCCAGAGAGTACAGAACTAAGGTCTTATTCTCCAAAACTTAACTTAGATAAAAATCCTGATTTTAAGAAATACAGTTATCTGATTTGATAATAAAACTCAGTTGTACTGATTGACTGAAGTTAAGTTTTGGAGAGTAAGAGCCCTGAACAATAGGAATCAATATTTAGGTATCATTGTATAACGTGTACAGTATAGGAGACTATACTAGATACAGTAATATTCTAATACTTTTAATAATAACAATTGCTTATGAACACTATATAAATCTAACCATGTTTTATATTTGAAATTTCCCCAGAAATACATAACTGATGTTAATAAATGTTTTTGATGATCTTTTTAATTTGTTTAAAACCAAATAACTTTGTGGGATTTGTGTGAAAACTGTAGATTTGGGAAACGAAAATAATTCTCTGAACTTCAGCACCAGGTAGAATTTAAGGGAATTGGCAAAGTTTATGGCTTTTGGCAATTATTTTTAGTTCAGCTGGGAAATCAGCAGGAAGTCTAAATTAGGGACATGCAGATGGTTAGAATGTTATGAATCTATTTTCAATATACTGACAACAGAGCAAGGTTTTTAAATGTCAAAACTCACCTGACCTGAGAAATACGATAAAGAGTTGTGAAATATTTGATGATATAATTATCTGTATTTACAAGAAGTTGACTTAAACCTGAACCAAACTCTTCCTTATAAGATGGTATTGGGGATCTTTAAGGTGTACAGCCTGTAGTATATGGGGTTCAACTTATTGTTCCAATTTAATGCCTGTCGCCTACACAAACTGTAAATTCAAGCAAAGGTCGAACTGAACTTTCAGATTTTTCAACCAGGTTTCCCCTTTTCAGCATGTAAAAAGCGTCTAGTCGATCGAATGGGGCAATAAACAGAGACCCTGTGTGCTACAGGCTGTTTACGTTAAAGATCCCTCGAAATTTTAAAAAGAATAGGCTCATTTCATTTCTACAGTCTGTAAATAAATAGGTATATATTGACCTAGGCTGAGATTGATTCCAGGACATTTAGGTTACCAGTAAAACTTTTACTCAGCTCCAGAAGCAAACATGGCAACTCATAGCATTAAGCAGAATTAAATTCTTCCTAGATTTCATTGATATCCAGACACATTCTGGAGCCTGTTTCACAAAATCTTAACAAAGATACGATCAAGATTTTAAGAAATACACTGATTGGTTAATAAACACTCAGTTTAAGTGATTGACCAATCTGATCATTGGAACACTAAAATCATCCTAATTTACGTTTTCGTGAAACAGAATCCAGCTTATTGAAAATCCAAGTCACACCCTCATGGCGACATTAAACCATTGGCCAAGCACAAGTGAACACAAAAATATAATTAGAAAAAACTTTAATGATATCTATAAGATACATTGATTGAAAATACAGAAAATTCCCATTTCTATATTTAATACAAGTACATGTTATTTATAACAGCACTATTATACCTGGATTGATTGCTGCCCAAACCATTCTCTTATAACTACTTTACATACATCTTCACTGTGTCGTTATCACTTGGTATATCTCCATAATGGCCAAGCTGTTACTGTATACCTTGACTGTAATAGACACCTCTTGTATCACGGTATGCAGCGCCTTGATTCAATTGTACACCAACGAATATAGCCAATCAGCTCACAACATTCGCTGGCATAAAATCCAATCAAATCACTGCATTTACAAACTCTTATTATATAAGAAAGGTGGTTATTGTAGTCAAGGTATAAGTACTGAGTTTGTAATCGCTAGACATTGGACCATAATGTTTTTGCTTGCCACGGGAGACAACGTAACCTTCCTAAGCATGATCAAAATTCTTATATCTTAAAGTTTATTAAGATAAAGAATTTTGAACCCAAATACCACGAGTTTAAAATTTGTTATCATTGATACCGGATGTGAAGGCCAATATTTCAAAGCAGTAGTCCAAATGTTTTCAACATGATGGTAGCAACATTCATTTATCTTAAGCAATCCGTGCACACAACAAACTAATCAGTTCATTATTGCTAACCCTATTTACGTTTTCACAACAAAATCACGGAAGGTAGCTTTGCCTACCGGTACCTAAAGGATGTAATGGCTGTACCAAATTTCCATGCAGCTGCCAAATATATCAAAGACACAAATATCTTAAAATATATAATAATGTACATGCATAATCCTTAACCCTTTAAATTGGATTGACATTTTGACTGAGGACTGTAAGTCTTAAGTTTTACCCCCTCATGCTACACCCCACCCCTGCCAGTACAGCCGTAGATAATAATGAATTTTGACTAAGATAGCTTGAGACCTTAATAATATTTGTAACTAAGAACAATATTTGATATTTATTATGGTTGTTTATAGATATAACTTTATATAAATTACTCTGATTGCGAAAATAAATAGAAATCTATTTTAGATACCTTTATATATAGACCATATATTTAAAAGAAAGTATTGTAACAGGTAGGTGATATCTGGAAACCTGATATCCACTTGGAACGTGATATTCAATATACAGTATATTGATGGCTTCCATCAACATCATGATTCAGTCACATGGTCTTCAAATTTCCTTCCGAGTTAGCAGATGGGTGATTGTTTAATAAACCCTAATGGAGATTAAACAATTAATTCAATTTATACTAAAATATTTAATACATGGCCTATATAAACCTGTATTAATGTATGTTTTATCTGAGGTCCCTGCTGACTTATTTAATACAGGGTCTATATAAACCTGTATTAATGTATGTTTTATCTGAGGTCCCTGCTGACTTATTTAATACAGGGTCTATATAAACCTGTATTAATGTATGTTTTATCTGAGGTCCCTGCTGACTTATTTAATACAGGGTCTATATAAACCTGTATTAATGTATGTTTTATCTGAGGTCCCTGCTGACTTATTTAATACATGGCCTATATAAACCTGTATTAATGTATGTTTTATCTGAGGTCCCTGCTGACTTATTTAATACATGGTCTATATAAACCTGTATTAATGTATGTTTTATCTGAGGTCCCTGCTGACTTATTTAATACATGGCCTATATAAACCTGTATTAATGTAGGTTTTATCTGAGGTCCCTGCTGACTTATTTAATACATGGTCTATATAAACCTGTATTAGTGAAGGTTTTATCTGAGGTCCCTGCTGACTTATTTAAAACATGGTCTATATAAACTGTATTAATGTATGTTTTATCTAGGTCCCTGCTGACTTATTTAATACATGGTCTATATAAACCTGTATTAATGTAGGTTTTATCTGAGGTCCCTGCTGACTTATTTAATACATGGCCTATATAAACCTGTATTAATGTATGTTTTATCTGAGGTCCCTGCTGACTTATTTAATACATGGTCTATATAAACCTGTATTAATGTATGTTTTATCTGAGGTCCCTGCTGACTTATTTAATACTGGCCTAATAAACATGTATTAATGTATGTTTTATCTGAGGTCCCTGCTGACTTATTTAATACATGGCCTATATAAACCTGTATTAATGTAGGTTTTATCTGAGATTGAGGTTGTAAATTATTGTTCAATTTATACTTACGGAGATCCTTTTCCCACTTATTTACAAACATAGTTTATTTATATTTTTAATCAATTATTTATTCAGAACAGAATTTGTCTAGTCATCAATTTTATTAGGTCTGAATCAAATATTCAGTAGAATGTGATACATACTTAAATGGTATCCAAGTAACACATTTTAAATCTTATAAAGAAATATGTCTGTATTTCTTAAGAAACTCAACTGATGATACAAATATAATAAATATGAAATATACAATATTTGGTGGAAACCATGAGATCATTTTACAATATATATCTCTATCCTAGTAAAAACTAGAGTTATCCTACTTGACACTCAGTTTTCATTCCACAACACATGTCACATGAGCTTAAACACCTGAATTTCTGTTCAACATGTAAATAACTGTCCTGATCAAGACTTTTTATTCACTCCTGTTGTCCATGTGAACATCTGTTTTCCAAAACTTTCTATCTTAAAAAAAAGATTTCATTTACTAAGAATTTGTCAGCAGAATAAAACCAGTTTTTACCTTAAAGATGTCAATATTCCCTTAATTAGTATCTTTAATTAATTTCCTTAATTAATTAATATTTTATTCTTACCCATTTATAATGTTCTTTCCCTCAAGTCTTTCAAAATATGAGATGAAATTTTACTTACAAAAATACTTATAATTTCAAACATTTACTTATTCAATCATTATAAAAAGTGAATTACAATATAAACATTTCAAATTTCGAACATTTTTGAAAACCAAAAAAACAACCTTTATTTGTAACAATATAAAAAATTTTTTTTTCAAAATCCAACAGTTATGAAAACTGAACAATTTTCAAACATTTATACAAAATCTTTTTTTTTTAATCAAATTATTCAAAATATGTCTGAAAATTAATTTCGGATTAGAGTATTTCAAAGTCATGCTCGTGTCCTTGATGTACAATATTCAGAATATCATCCCTTTTTAATATAAATAGGAGAAACCAATAATTGATACCAGTATAGTCAGTCAATGATATAAATACTGCAATGGAACAGTCTACTATTAGATACAGGTATAACCAGTCATCTAGTAGTCATTTACTGAGGGATAACACGAAGGATGACATTAATTTAAAATCTTGAATATGTAAATTCCCTCATCATACACTTCAATGCATTGTTCAGCTTCCTTAATTCACAAAGTACAAGTTGTTTTTATTAAGAGAATTAGGACTTGAGTACTGTTAAGTTACTGCAGCTTGTGATCTTTTTAAATATATTAGCACCTGCATTCTAATCAACAATTAAGTATTATTCATTTCATTGACTGACTATAAACCAATTAAACAGAAAGTCATAAAAATATATAGACAACACTTTATATAATAAAATATCAACTATTTGTAGAAATGTATTTCAAATTGAGCCTTTTTTCATTTTTTGCAAAAAATATTTTTTTAAATTTCTGAAGTCACTTTTCTGCGATACAAAATAAGCATATGAAAGGAACCTAAATAAATTGTAAAACCAAAATAATCCAGGATAACCTACACCTTGATGACCGCATTCTATGAAAAATATTCAAAAATACAAAATAATACAAAATAATAAACAAACAAAATAACATTTAGATCTGAAACTCAAATTCAGGAAAAAAAACCAAAGAAGTATATGAAATTAAAAGCCAACAAGAACTGCAAAAAAGATATCCACATCCAAGTCTTATTTATAGGTAGTAGTAATCATCACAATGTAGTCTGTATAGTTTCAATTACTATTTATTCTACCTATAAATATAACAGACTGCTCTATCTTCATACTTCTTGCATCAGATTGGGTTTTGTTTTGTATTCACCAATTCTAGCCTCTGTAGACTGTCAACACAAAACTCCTCTGTAGACTGTCAACACAAAACTGTCACACATTGCAGGTTATTTCAAACTTTTGTCTACTTTATACAAAACAAAGAGGCTACTCACTTACTAGATAATTTCAACTGAATAATCTAGAGTTGTAGTCCTTTATATCTAGTTCACCTTTTTCTAGATTTCATGTTAGCTTTTAAACAAACTCCACTCCAGCACCCATTAAAATAAAACTCACAACAAAATAATTTACTATGTTTTACAGAATTTACAATTGCTATTAATCAGAATAACTATTGCAGTAAATGAGTGAGGGAGTGAGAAAGAGGGGGGGGGGGGGTGGTACCATCTCAGGGTACAGATATCTTTCTGAGGAGGGAAGATAAACAGGAAGGGAAGGGGGGGCATACAGTTAATGTAAGGGACCATCCATTACCATAGCACTATTATTATTGGAATTGTCCAGGCTGTCACAACTACTGGACAAACCCCCATTGATTCCACGAGATTTGTACAAAGGGGTATAAAATGTCCATTCATTGGCATCATCCAAGTATTCCATATTATCTAGAAATCTCTTTCCATTGAAACCACCCACAGCATATAATCTACCATCTAAAACAGCAGAGCCAATATTAGACCGTGGGGATACCAGGAGTGGACCAAATATCCACTTTTGATTTTCCATATCAAATATTTCCGTTGATTTTAACGAATGAGTTCCATCATTTCCTCCAATAACATATAATTTACCTGAAAAATAAAAATATGTTCGCTTTTGAGCTGAAATAACCTGAACCCTTGATTGACGTAGAATCTATATACTGTATTCCATAATACAATAATAGTAGGTATTGGGGTCAGTCAAGGTTTAAGACAAGTTTAAAATAACGTGACATTGTGACTTTTCCCAGACTATCTGTATCCATGACTATCTGTATCCATGACTATCTGTATCCATGACTATTGAGTATGAAATCAAATCTTACCCTGAAAACACTCCACTCCTGCCCCACGTCGACAAACATTCAGAGATTCTAAATATCTCCATTCATTAAGAGCTGGGTCAAAAACTTCTACAGAATTTAAACAATTCCATCCATCAGTTCCCCCCATTACATACAGTTTACCATTATACGCTCTAACAGACGCTTGATAACGGGCTGAAAATACAAAATAAAATCTTAGATCTAGTTATCCTGTTCAAAATGAAGGCAGGCTACATCTTACTGTAAGTCGTGAGAAAGAAAAGCTATGTAAATTGTGTGTTAAGTCACTAAAACATATTAAGAATGTTTTCCTTGAGTTTTGTAGTTTTCTCTTAAACAAGACGTGCAATATCAATAGGAGACATAACAGAAAATTATTTAATAAAACTGAATGATTGCATAAATTGCTGAATCTCTGGCAAAAGAAAACCGAAATAAATGACCGATAAAGTTTGAGATTATTCATCAGGTTGCAGAAATAAACCTTGAGCTCCGTTCCACAAAATATCTTGTAATAATTGTTAAGGGAAGATGTGGAATGGGGCACTGTTCTGTTCATTGCATTGGAATTCCTGAAATAATGGGATCAGTTCGGCCAAATTTAAAAGACAATTTATATTGAGGCCAAGAAAATAAATAATAATCGTGTCATTGATTACTTCTACACCCAATGAAAATAGGCGACCCATAACAGTGTGCAATGAATATATTGACAGATCAGTGAAATATTTCCAGAATAGAGGTTATTATAGTAATACGTACCAGTATTAAGTGATGCTATAAAAGACCAAGAATCAGTTTTAGCATCATAAACTTCACATTCAGCTATACTATTCTGTCCCATACAGCCTCCAATACAGAATAACTGGTCACCTAGTACGGCTACTCCTAAAATAACAATACAAGGTAATATCAACTACACTATAGCTCATAGGGGGAAGGAGGGGAGGGGGGGTTGTTAGTTGGGGGGAGGACCAGAATCACAATTGATTAACTGACTGTGCCAAAGTTTACTTTCTCAATAACTCCAGCAATTGTTAAAAAAATAGAGCCAAGAAGCACAAAATAGTTTGAAATTCTTTATAGTAGCAAATTGGGTCAATTACTCAACTAATTTCATTATAAATATACAGTTAAACTAATTTAAAAGATCACTAACTTAAATTGATTGAATCTGTTCAAATTCAGACTATTAAAGTTCAGATTATAAGACACTGACTTCCAGACAACAATATGATATTGAACATCCTTACCAGGTGAAGATCTGTGTTTATTCATCGGAGCCACGAACGACCAGACATCTTTTTCTACATTGTAAACCTCTACCGTGCGTAATTCATGATAACCATCTGATCCACCACAAGCAAATATTGTATCACCTACTCTAGCTGCCGAGAAACGTCCCCTTGTTGTCTTCATGTCAGCTAACATTGTCCAGCTATTATCATCTAGATTGAAACATTCTGTTGATTTCAAACATTCACCTCGATCATATCCACCTAGAATAATCAAATAATATATCTAGAATAATCAAATAATATCATATCCACCTAGAATAATCAAATAATATCATATCCACCTAGAATAATCAAATAATATCATATCCACCTAGAATAATCAAATAATATCATATCCACCTAGAATAATCAAATAAAATCATATCCACCTAGAATAATCATATAATATCATATCCACCTAGAATAATCAAATAATATCATATCCACCTAGAATAATCAAATAATATCATATCCACCTAGAATAATCAAATAATATCATATCCACCTAGAATAATCAAATAATATCATATCCACCTAGAATAATCAAATAATATCATATCCACCTAGAATAATCAAATAATATCATATCCACCTAGAATAATCAAATAATATCATATCCACCTAGAATAATCAAATAATATATCCACCTAGAATAATCAAATAATATATTTACAGGTTGTGTAGAAAACAAGAAAAAAACACTAGACAGACTCAAATAAACCCCAATTGAAGGATCAACATTCATTTTATATGTGAGAGGCTTCTGAACAGGGCTGTTGATTTATCTATATTGACCAGTTATGTCTGATAGGAGTTCCAAAATGACTGACTGCAAATCAAGTCTTCAGGACAATTTCTATACAAATATGCTCTATTTATTTGAATTTTTCAGTATCTGTTTCTACCACTAAGAATAAACAGTCACGACACCTGCTAAGTCCACTAATGAATACACTCTTCTAGTAGTAAGATAAGGTATACAGTTTAAAAGTTGAAGTACTCTGTTTTTTTTTTTACAGAATAGAAAGTCATTTAAATGTAATAGCAGAACACTAGAAGGTAACTTACCACAGGCAATAAGTTTGCCATTAACAGCTCGCAATCCGAACCCACATCGTGGAGTAGACATGGTACTTAATGGTATTAACGAACGACTACGTTCATATTGAGGCTCGTTACTAGTAGAATTAGTTGGTGATTCTGATAGGTCAGATACACTAGTACTTGGTGATTGTTGGGCTACGCGATATCGTAATGATATAGCTACTAAACAACTGTTTAATATTGCTATACCCATATACGTATTATCTACAAATTACAAAATATTCATAATTATTACTGCATAATATGTCTAGTTTGAAACTAAGATCTAAGGATTTGGAGGATTTCAATTCTAAGCGTTTCCAGCAATAACTAGTTTCAGAAAATAACTTGACTTATTACTGAAATAACTAAAAACATAAAGGCAATAATATGGTATAACTCCCTTCTCCCTAACAAGGGACATAGCATTTTAACATATGTGTCATCATGCTGAATGATTATGTACCTTGTTATTAAAGCAGTGAGTTATACCATGGTATTGCCTTTGTGTATCTTGTTATATCTGCTTTCTGCTTTTAAATGTTGTTCAAATGTTAAACTGTAAAAAGCCTTGACAACTGAAGGTGGATTATATGTTTCTGAGGCATCCACATACCAATATCTTTATCTCTTTTTTTCTTCAGAAAATGTTAGATACAGAAATCTCATTATGTTTCTATATATGACAAGAATAAAGACTGTAAAATGACAGAAACAATTAACCTAACTAGAGACCTGGTAATAACACCAACTAACCTGCTGTTTGTTTGTAAGCTATAATTTTCCATTCTTTCTCTAAATTTGTATCTCTTATCAGAGAGAATTTCTGGAAGGGTAAACTGCTGTTAGATTTATTATGGTTGTTGTTACTTTCTGTTAAACTACGTTCTCCATTCTGAAATAAACACAGAGAGAATCATAGTAGATGTAAACTATACACACAGAATATTCAATAGACAGAGTTAGTAGTAGAACATCTGCACAAGACAATATTGTTAAACATAAATCTCATTCAAATATGACAAAATTGAGTAACAATAATTGTATAGTGTTGGATTCCTCAACAGAGAAGTACCATCAGGTGTTTTTAAAAGGGTATGCATGATTTGAAGAGTGAGCCACACCCATCACTCTAATGGTTAACGTCCAGAGATACAGCCAGACTTATTTAAACCCAATAAAGCCAAAACCAGGCAATATACAAGAAGCACATTTATTTTATAATGACTATAAAGTGGCTATAAACCCACCTGTTTACGCTTCAATTTACGATAATCCTGTATCCCATCATCCTCTTTCAATTCCTCATCTTCAAATTCCTGACAGTCTTGGAGAGTATTGTCTCGAGTCAGGTATAACAGGTTCATCTGAAATTATTAGATTCATAATCAATTTTCCATAGGTGTGAGAGGGGGGGGGGGTGATGAATAGATATTCCTATGAGTCTATTGTTTGTAAACAGAAATGAGACACTATCTAATACAGTAGGTAAATATAGATTCTACTCCAGTGATATAAGATCACAATTCGTTTTAAGTAGATATTTCCTGTTCAGTATGTGCTGTTCATTGCTTGATATTTCAGCTTAAATACCAAAACATCACAATGGAATATCAATATATGAAACATTACCTGTTCTGTAAGTCTGTCCAGTTTATTTTTCTTGCCCTGTAAATCGTTCTGGGCCCAGATCAATACTAGGTCTAGTAAATGTGAGATCTGTTCACTATCTGTTACGTCTTCTTTTCTACCTGTAGTTACACAAACATTATATAATAATCTTAATATACATCTCACAGATAACCTTGTCAAGTATATTCTATAATATCTAATACAAGTATACAGCAGAACCTGTATTCAGGGACCACTCTGGGGAATATTCAAAGATGGTCTATTTACAAAGGTGGTCTTTAATAAGAGGCTTGGATCATCACTCATAGCACCAAAAACAATCTTATAGCACTTTACCAATCATTGGACAATGAAAAAGTATCACTTCGTATTTAACCAACAAAGCGTTAAAGTTTGAAAATTAACAACAGTGGCTGCCATTTGATATTATTAGGCTGATATTAAATCATCAACAATTGGATAAAATAATCTGTAGAAGATTATCAAATAACCAATTAGCGATAATCTCATTGAATCTCACAGACATGTGAACAGGATCTTTGTTAAGGGAGATAATCAGAAAGGTCATGGTCACTTAATTGACTCATTTTAAAGACATGAAAGTGTAAACTCCCAGTCACTGGTTGAGTAATGAAGGTGGTCGCTAATCAGTTAATTACATTGAAAACCCGTAGAGGGGAATTTATTGTAGGTGGATTCTTAATAAAGGTGGTCGTGTGAGCAGGATATACTGTACATGGGTCCAATTTAACTTGACATCAAAAATAGATTATCTCATATCATACAAACTTATACCAAAACCATAACAGCAGACTTTCTTGTATCTTGAAATGCAGTAATTTGATTGATTGAACGCCAGTGATTACAGCCAATCAGACATTGTGTTTAGTCTTTCTATCAAGCCTCTGATTGGCTAACTTCAATGATTGTGGGTATTGCAGTAAACTATCTAACAATTCAATATTCAAATCAAACATATTGAAATAAATCTTACCAACTATCTCAATCTGTAAATTTGGTAAACCAAAGAAATTCGAACTGGCAATGACCTTGTTGATGTCTGATTTAATATAGTTGTCGACCTTGACCTTCATTTCTTCATCCTGGGCGTATGATCTTATACCTAACAATAGAAAACAACAATATTTTTATGATTTATTTGATTTATTAGTGCTTTCACCTCTCGATGCGCTTTTTCTTATAAATTGTCGTTGGTTTTACCCCTATTATCTAACTCTTCTGCACATGCATATTAAATATTAGAAGAGTTCATTTAAAATCTAAGGGGATGGGTTTATTTCTAGCCTCACTGACTAGGAGGTAGAATGAGAATGAGGGTTAGTTTTATGACATGAAAAGGAGTTTTACATCCTGCTATTCTACTTTGAAGGCCTTATAAATGGAGTTTTTTCAACTCCAAATAGGGGGAAATGGGACCAGGATAGAAGTGGTATATGAACACCTAAGATTAACAGACTGATGCCGGAGTTCAGCAAATAAAAGTCTCCTGTTATTTTCCTGTAATTGATGTAGATTGATAAATCCAATAATTAGTTCCAATAAGATGTATTATCTTGTATCTAGTGGGAACAGACATTTCTATGTATAACCTTTAACTCTTTTAATATCGGTTGTTAATTTTTCTTTCTTTTTTTTCTTTTTCAAATATCAATTTATTTGGTTTTTTTTGTTTGTATATTGTATTTAAGAGGCATTACAATTTTTTCAAAGGTTGAAATTTTTTGTGCACAAATTTTTCATATCTTTATACTAGGATCTAAACAATGTTGACATACTGCCCCTTTAATCATCCCTTTCTTACAAAAGTGTATTAACTAAAACAAATTCTGTTTTCTTTTTCCAGAATATTTCATACAGAATCAGTCCACTTTTTTTCCCATTTTTCTGTTAAATCGAAATTCAAATCACGAAATCACGACCAGGGTTCAATTTAGATTGAAAATTTGTCTTTCAACCTTCAGTTTTGTAAATTTGGTTTTAAGTTTTATGTTTGCATACCCTGTCGATAGTTTGACCTGGTAATAGGTCCAAGATTATCGCTTATCAATAGAAAAAGAGAGTGATTTCGTTACAAATTAATTCTTTACTGTGATTGATTGTGATTTTGGCTATCAAAGAAAACGATTGTATGACAACAAGTTTAAATTTAAGGAAGAAATGGCAGGTTAAATTGAACCCTGTGTAAGACGAGATGTAGAAGGGAAAGAAATGTTTGAACACCAGTAGTTCAATACCTAAACAATTGATGGAACTGAGATTGTTAGCCAGGAAGGCCACACATTTCGACGCCAATTCATCCATCTTTAATTTCCTGGCTGTCACATAAACCAGCTTCACATCCTCACTGCGTATTGTTATCCTGTAAATAAACCATAATAGTTCTATGGCGAAAAACCCTGGCACCCACGTACAGGCATCTAACAATATGGCACTCCAACCCCTGTTACAGAAAACGCCCAAAGCTAATATCAGGCTTCCGACAGTGTGGCAGACCCAAACATAGAAATGTTCCTCGATACTCCAAAAGAAGTCTTGAAGTGAACCCAAGTCCTAACTGTGGCAGCCCCACCTCCCTCCCACAGAATTATATCCTACATGGTCTTACAATTCCAAACACTGCCCACAGGAAACTATGTCTTGCATTAGTAACACAGTATATGCCTGATGCCTGGTGAATTTATAAATTGATAATAAAATCACCACTGGTGAATCATCCCTATATTATAGAACTCAAGAGTGAGATGATGTCTGGTGTTACAATATAATGGCCTTTTACAGGTCATATATGATTCCATTGGAAATCAAGAGTTACTGCTCTTGTCATGTTGAGGTAGCTGTAGCACACAGTACTGCCCAGTTCAAAGTTATGATGTTAAACTGTCCAGTTTATGTTTATGTCAAGTAGTGTTAATAAAACAAAGTATTTTACACAAGTCTTTAACTGGTGATAATCTCAACAGTCAATTTATAGCTCTGAACTGTAATTCAAGCTATTATATTCCCCCTTTCCTATTTCTTAGTTATTCTGATCTGATATCTCATGCCATCTAGCTCAGTACCTAGTAGAATCAGGGTCTTCTCAACGAGGTTCTATTATTTAATCTCAAGTGAACAGAAACATCCCCTATGTCAGGAGTCAATAAGCTCAGTCAGTGTAATAACTGTGATATGGAAGCCAGTGGAATCAGTATCTCTATTCCTCTGACAATAAACCAAGAGGATGATATAGGTTCAACATAAACAATGTTGATATAGAATAATATAGAAGGATCAGAATATGTAAAACAGGGCTTTCATTTCATACTATAAATATCATTCTAAATATCAGAATTGAAATTAATATCAAATGATAGCTGAAACAATTATCTTGAGGAAATATAACGAATGTTTCACAATGTTTACAAAGTTAGGATGGACCTTTTAAAACTCCAGCCAAACATGATCGGCAAATAGTGAAAGAAAAGCCCTGTATGTAATCCATTTACCAAGAATGGAATTACAAAAAAGGTTAATAGAGGAACTAAATGAAAAGAGAAAAATACTAAAATGTGAACAGAACCTACCTGCCAGTGTACATGTAGTCTAATAGATATTGAAATCCCTCGTATGAAATATCTCGTAGCTTACAGGAACTTCGAGTAACACCATTCTCTTCATCAGTTGTAAACAGGTCAAAAAGATAGGGACTGCACGCTACCAGAATACTCTTGTGAGCGGGGACATCATGATGTTCTACCACTAGCGTCACGTCACAAAACTTCTGTCCCTGGCGTAGTCTGTTTAGCGTAGATAAAACATTGCAATGGAAATTTTCACCAATTATTTCTAATTCTTCACCATGGAAACCATTCATATTTAAACCCTCCATTATTAATGGTTCAGCTTCTACAAGATAAAAATGTTAACAGTTATACAAATTTCCTGTATTGGCTGCACAAATCAGCAATATTCACTGGAAGCCAAACAAAATAGAGAAGTACTTTTTTAACTATCAATTTTATTAAAAACTGAGTGGATGAAATACCAAACTGTCAGATAACAGAACTTCAAAGACACGTGTGAAACTTACAGAAACGAGTGAAACTTACAGACACGAGCGAACCTTACAGACACGAGCGAAACTTACATATACAAGTGAAACTTACAGATAGATACAAATGGAACTTAGATACAAATGAAACTTAAGGATACAAGTGAAACTGAAAGATTCAAGTGAAACTTAAAGACTTTACACAAGTAAAATAGATGTGATACATTGAGTACCAAATAAAAACTGTAATACATGAAGAGCAAATTGTCTTTTAATAAACCAAGTAAATTATTATATCTCACGGTATCTGTACAAAATAAATACAATATACACCACAGGGTAAGTCTATTGTACCAAAACTAACAATAGGAATATTTCTCATCTTTATAAAAATCTAAACCTACGAGCCATATTTTACTCCTTTCAAATCAGAATGTTTCACACACATAAGATGCACTTTACATGGAGTTTTTTGTTAATCTTTTATTTAAGAAAGAAACAACAGGAAGTACATGTTGCTGTTAAATGTAAAAATAAACACCAGGAGGTGACCAACCTGTTAATAACATACAATGCCCACAAATGGTGTTAACAAAAACTTTACAACACATGACTCCAATGTATGAAAAACTCACTATAAACATAGGTTACATTGACATAATTTAACTAACAGTTTAAATGCTTATTCATTGAAGATCATATATAGTAAAATAGAAAGGTAATTTTTAAGTTAGGCATTCAGTAACAGTGTTCACATCTCACTGTAGAAATTAAAGCTTTCAAGTAATCAGTATTGATGAATGATAAATCAATGTTATTTAAAGGGATAATAGCCGTTAGAAGAAACATAAAATTTAAATTTCTCTCAAACTTGACAAATAACAACTACATATCCATCAGTGGACTTACCTGGTGTCATCACTATACATCAAAATCCCTCTATAATTTGATAAATCCAGAAAATCAAGTAGTTAATAATAAAACGCTTAAAACATCCATTAAGCGATTTTCAAATTGTACTTATAAAGGGAAGTAACTCTTAACATATAGATTTCCCTTAAGGATGTTTTAGCCCTGATTTCCCAGACGCTTTTATTCCCAAACAAAATTGATTCTTCGCTTGCTAACTTTTTTGAAAAAAAAACGAATATAGTTTTATTCTTGCTTTTTGAAAATTTATCAAGTGTGGGATATATACTTATTTAACTAATAGTCAATATTAAACACAAATATTAGACGTAGGACGAGTGTATTCTTACGGCTATTATACCTTTAATTTAAAGGGATAAAATCATTTAATCTTTCTTTATCCAGATGTAGCTTAGTTAAGGGAAACTGTCTATAAACAAGCAAACACTATCAGTGCATATCTGGATTGATTCAAAACTTTAAATCTTTATATTGCAAGAAGTAATCAACAGAACAGATCTAGACTTTTAAATTTTCAATTCTTCTTATTCAACACAACAACATGGACTGTTTATCAAGAATTTGTTTGACTAAATCTATATTATATCTCATTTTAATTCAACACTAGGTTTAGCTTAACTTAGATATTCTTTCAATCATATTCAATATAAACCTATAGACAATATTTATTATTATATATCATGTGAATGACAAACGACAAACGTCAGACTTATTACAATGTCAAAATTCTTTATTTTTCAAGATCACATTCAACCTTGAAATTTGAAGGTCAAGGTTAAATATATATACTAGTAAACATTGTCCTGTAAGAATTGTATTTCTTCTTGTAATTCAATATATCTGAAACTTAATTAGTAAATATATTTATAATCAATTTTCTTAACATATTAGTAAAACGGAGAGAAAAAGTTTTTTAATGTTTTTCCCATTCTAATGATCAATCTCATGCCTGAGGTTCCTGCAATTCCACTAAAAACTAATCACAAAAGATACACTACAAGATATTTTGTGATATAAGTGACATTATAAAGAAAGGTTTTTAAGAAAGCATCTTTAAGCCTCAATAATGTTGAAGTAGGTATTACCAGTATTTGACAACAATTAGCAAAAATTAATTGCTTTTATATCCTTCTTTACCATGTCTGTTTGACAAGTACAGACAGTGCTACAGGCCTGGTTGATTGACAAGTACAGACAGTGCTACAGGCCTGGTTGATTGACAAGTACAGACAGTGCTACAGGCCTGGTTGTTGACAAGTACAGACAGTGCTACAGGCCTGGTTGATTGACAAGTACAGACAGTGCTACAGGCCTGGTTGTTTGACAAGTACAGACAGTGCTACAGGCAGAGCCTATTTGCAAACGGTCATTTTTGCAGTGACTGCCGGTCAGGGTCGGGATTGACAAAATCAACAGGGGCTACAGGGGCCTATTTGCAAACGTTCATTTTTCCAAAGAATAACTCAGCCCCTTATCCTCAAAAACTTAAATTGAAATGATTTTAGTGTTCCAGACATCTTATTGGTCAATCACAAGAGTCATTATTAAATATGGTTTTAATATCCTTAGAGATCATTTTATTTCTTTAAAGCACATTTGTGACACAAAGCCTTGCTTTAAAAGAGAAAGTGTTATTTTCACTTAGTAAAATCACAGTCATATACAGTTTAATAACAGTTTTATTTCCAAGTATATTTTGTGTCAAAGCCATACATGAATTTGTAATATTAACAATGCAGAAGTTTATTGTGTGGTTGTCAAGTACAGTCTGATATTAATTCACTCTACAGAATGGTTTTAAAACTAACCTTACCTTATTCAAGTAACAGTATCATTTCACTGAAATATATCTTGTAAAGTATATTCAACTAAATTTGATATCAACTTAACAAATCTCAAGAACTAATCATACTCACTTCATCATTCCTATTCTTGTAGTTTATTCACAGTTCAATACTTAAACAGAAAATCTCTTAACTTTACTAAGATATCAACTTAGATACTCATGGTTTGATTCTCTTTAACAATATGATTGTTGAACTATAGTTAGTCCCAGTAACTATAAATAGTTACATATAGAGTTCACAGTTCAATAACCTGATTGATTGGAAATAGATCAATACTCAATCTATTAACAATCTATCAGTCAAACATACAATACAACATAAACTCTACCTGTATGAGTTCTACTCATAGTTCAGAACATTTTAACTCTATATACTTCGCTGACTGTTCTTAACCCTTAATCATCCCTATTAATAAACTATCTACCCCACTCTCAAAAAAATCAACGTTTTGGCAAATTTCAAAGAACAGCTTATTTCCTTCATAAAATCTACAGCAACATAATCAATTGGAATGATAAATATATATATATGTTAATAGTTTGTGATTTTATTTTTATTATTTTTCTGATTTGTATTATATAATGTTCCTTTAAAGGGCAAAATTGCAAAAGGACCAGGTCTAATTTTCACCCTAATAAAGATTTTATTATTATTATTATTAAAACCCTTCAGTGTAGGTGTCTTATTTACATGGCATTCTGATCTGTAATATCTACGATTTCCACATCTTTCCATCAAACTAAATAATCACCTCAAATACCTCACTTGACTTTACAACTGACCAAATTTTACAAAATAAAGTCATAAGTGATTACCCAATTTCTTAGATATATATGTTATCAAGTCAAATATTGAAAACAGATCATTATTAGATCTATAACCAAACACCAATTAAATATATCTGTTTTAAAGCCAGATTATACATCAATCAGTTATATATATATTGATAATAGATTTATAATTATGTTTCATTTATTTATGAACACAAAAACATATGTGACCCGATTCCACACCTATATATAGGTCAGGGAAAGGTAACTATAGATTACAATTGTAAAGCAGATCTAGTGGAGCCAAGATATTTATGTTCAAAACTAAACTAAGGCAGTCTACTTTATTTTAGTGCTGGCAATATATATGGTTAAATCGCTGTATCATGATATGACATGCCACGATATACGTATCGTATCGTGAGGTTGTGTATCGATACTTGAAGATAAAGGGCATTCCATAATATTTTATTTACTAGTCAGTGAGTGCAAGCTTATCCCATCATAAATTCATTTCACAGACTTCTCTAATATCCATTGTTTTAATAAAAAAAATAGTTAAATTACTATTTATAACACTTGTTACCTGAAAATATAAGTGTTAAATATTGAAACCTTGTCGAAAAAGTACTATTACCCCATATAGTGGTATGTATTGTATCGTGACCCTTGTATCGTGATACGTATTGTATCTTGGCATGATTGGTAATATACAGCACTATTTTATTTGGAGGTAGTTTATACAGTATAATAACAACAACTTAACTTATATTGTATGGATTACTACCTTCAACATCTAAATAGAGTGGTCCTAGTTTGAATTGGATCAAGATATGCAGAAGAAAGTTAACTCCACAATAACTACATTTCTACTTGGCCAAAAAGCAGGCTCTAGCTTTTGTGTTTCCACTTGTTAAACAAACATTAGGGTTTGGGAACTGAAACCTCCCTTTTTGCATTCGGCAATTTATCAGGGTACAAATGAAAGCTAGCTTAAAAGACAGCTTTTATAAAACGGTGGAAACACAAACAGCCAGCTTTTTCTCATTGGGAAATAGACAAGTACCTGATTCACGGACGCACGCGCAACATTGGTAGTCTTGTACATCACAAACTGTCAATAATGTGCCACTTTTTAGTGATTGAGACTAAATTAGTTAAGACACTGTGGAAATACTGCTTGCTCGGTACTATAAATAGCTTTAAAGCTAGCTTTACTTCACAATTCTAAGTTGAAAAGCGGTTTATGAATAGGATGGTCTATTTGGTATAATTGATAATAATCAGCACATTAGTAACAGTGTAACTTATCTATTATAACAAAGATTCAGATGGTTTAACAACTGGTTTAGTTATACCAAGCCCGTCAGTGAACTGGTTTAGTTATACCAGGCCGTCAGTGAACTGGTTTAGTTATACCAAGTCTGTCAGTGAACTGGTTTAGTTATACCAAGTCTGTCAGTGAACTGGTTTAGTTATACCAAGTCTGTCAGTGAACTGGTTTAGTTATACCAAGCCTGTCAGTGAACTGGTTTAGTTATACCAAGTCTGTCAGTGAACTGGTTTAGTTATACCAAGCCCGTCAGTGAACTGGTTTAGTTATACCAAGCCCGTCAGTGAACTGGTTTAGTTATACCAAGCCCGTCAGTGAACTGGTTTAGTTATACCAAGCCTGTCAGTGAACTGGTTTAGTTATACCAAGCCTGTCAGTGAACTGGTATTTGTTATACCAAGTCTGTCAGTGAACTGGTTTAGTTATACCAAGCCTGTCAGTGAACTGGTTTAGTTATACCAAGTCTGTCAGTGAACTGGTTTAGTTATACCAAGCCCGTCAGTGAACTGGTTTAGTTATACCAAGCCTGTCAGTGAACTGGTTTAGTTATACCAAGCCCGTCAGTGAACTGGTTTAGTTATACCAAGCCTGTCAGTGAACTGGTTTAGTTATACCAAGCCCGTCAGTGAACTGGTTTAGTTATACCAAGTCTGTCAGTGAACTGGTTTAGTTATACCAAGCCTGTCAGTGAACTGGTTTAGTTATACCAAGCCTGTCAGTGAACCAGCTATAACCTAATAATATTCTATAATGATCACATTGATAACTGTGATGTTAAGTTAGGATGTTTAGAAATTAGAAAGTGTAATTTATCATCCACACTCTCTATTCAAGAGGTAAACTAGATAAACTGTCAACATTCCTGAAAGTCATAGAATTTAAAACAAAATTACTATCGGAGTTTTATTTATTTGATATATCTTATTCTACTTATAAAATATTTCAAATCAAACAGTTACAGAAAAAGTTCTGAAGCAACACATTTTAACTACAGACAAGATAGTAGAATTTGTACCTGGTCGTCATAGACTAAACTAGAAGCACAATAGTAAGCTGTTAACCTCCTTTCTTTATTTGAATTCCAGCAGGTTGAAAACTAATAAGATATTTTACCTCACTCAGGATTACTCTAGTCTACTAACATACTTTACTTTATACTGGTGTATTACCTTACCTGTAAAACTCATTACTATGTGTGAATGAAATACTCGTTAACCTGCCAAAAAACATGCTAGAAAGAATCTCATCTTCACATATCAAAATATTACAAACTCCATCATAGCTAAGGCAAGCGTCTAATGAAATCAAGGTATAAGGTGAAGTTTGCATACATACTACCTTAACATTGTGAAGATGTTATATAGGTGAAGACATTAAACATACTTCTATGATATAAAAACAGTATGAGAAGTAATGTCTATAAAACATAAAGCGTTTTTAACAGCTAGAAGATGTCGACACAGCAAGTTTTATTGCAACATCATGATATTAATTTTAGCATCTGACTAAAAGTCTTTGTGATGTTGTTATAGCAATAATCAGTCAAGATGCTGATTAATATTCATGAGCAATAAATATATGTGCATCTACTTGACCATGTAAAATTATATTGCAAACAGGATGTTACCCTGTGACAATAATACCTGAGTTTTAAACTCTAATCTTAGCCCAAAACCCAATCATATATTATAACAGCATTACTTCAGTGCTCATAGCTGATTTATATTACTAGCCTTAACATTAGTGAATGCTATTTTGATCCTGTGCCAGTGCTTTCTGTTGAATGTTGAGCACTACTTATCAACACATACTATAGGACAGTTTAATATTTTATAAATAAAATACTAGCCTTAACCCAAGTGAGCACTACTTCAATCCTGTGCCAGTGCTTTCTGTTGAATATGGACTTGTTACCTACAAGTTATCAACAAATACAATAGGATTACTATAGGACAGTTCAATATTCAATAATAGCCTTAACAATAGTGAACACTACTTTAGTGTCAGTGTTTTCTGTTGAATAATGCCTTATACTACCAATCAACAAATACTATAGGTTTATTATAGAACAGACAATTAAAGATATATTATAAATAAAATAAGACAAGGCTTAACACTAGTAATACAACTATGACTATAGAGGTTACAAGACAGTCTTCAAAACGAATTAAAATATTTATATTAAAATAAACATTACTTAAATAGAAACCAAACCTTTCATTATTTAACACTAACATGAAATTTTCTTACATAATTTATAGTTAATTAAAATATTATACCTAAAATAACTTGTATTGGAGAAAACTATCAATTATACATATACTGGTAAATAGAAAGTCAACATGATATAGGAAACTGGTTTTAACCGACGTGAGAAATATTGTTAGAAATTCGGAGATATTTCTATCCTAACCGTTTAAATAAGAATTCGTGACATACATATTCAAATAATGACAAGAGAAAAATAAAAATACAGAATAGAATATTGAAACTTGTCTTTATATTTTTTATTTAAACAGTGTTTATTCATTAATTACAAATTATACATACATATATAAAGACTATGGTTTCAGAAACAAGTTGAAACTTATATTAATCTGTTACCATATCATATAAAGCATATCTAAAACAGGTATCTACAATATAATAGGTGATATTACAAGATAATTGATTAAACAAACAAATATTTGATCCTTCTATAAGCTCCATCATGTTTTAAAATTTAACCCTCTATTTGAAGTCTAGTTTTGCTTCCTGCCCTTCCAGTCTCTTGTCCCGAGATAAAACAATCAAACCAATAGTCCTATTCTAAAATGAACTAAATCTAGACTAGAACCATCTAGAACAATCTAGACTAGAACCATCTAGAACAATCTAGACTAGAACAATCTAGACTAGAACCATCTAGAACAATCTAGACTAGAACCATCTAGAACAATCTAGACTAGAACCATCTAGAACAATCTGACACTGTATTAGTACAGTACATCAATATGATGAAAATTTCAAATGGATTGTTAAGAAGTTTCCTATATCTTTAATGTGTATTTGGGACACTGGTAGCATTCATTTGCATCATTTCAATTTTTAGTTAGACATTTCCTGCAAGGATTTTAGGACATCACTATAAATTTAATAAAAGGCCATATCTGATATATGCAGATATTGTGAATAATGCAAATTGATGCTATAAGTGTCATTGATACACAATAAAAATCAAGAAAACTTCTCTACAATTTATCAATGACCATATTACCACAGTTTACTATCCTGGACATTTCATAATTGCTCAAAATCTTACCTATTCATTATTGACACATAATTGATACACAATCTACACACTATTCACACATAATTGATACACAATTTACACACTATTCACACATAAATGATACACAATTTACACACTATTCACACATAATTTATACACAATTTACACACTATTCACACATAATTGACAAACAATTGAGACTTTACGGTACTTTGTAACTTTATCCTCAAATCATATATACTATTTAATGTCAGTGATTAATATCTTCAATATTTTAAAATTATTTTAATCTTTCAAAAGGGTTGTTGGAGTATTTATTTAGATATATATAAAAACAACAGAGTAATCTTACTGTATGATAGGCAAAGTTAGATATAGTACACCAATTATTTATTACACCCCTCAACATTCTTTTGAACTCTTCTACACATGTATAATTTCTATACCAGTGATACTGATTATATCTGACTGGAAAGGCTCATTTGTAAATTTAGGTATATTCAAATATAGCCTGTGAGAAAAAGTTTTAATTCAATTTATGGGCCCGGATACAGACTTGTTTAGATAATACCCAATCTCTTTTTTGTCTTGCAAATAAGCATAATTTATACATAAAGTAATAGAACACAATATAGAATGTGAAATGCTTATATTATTTTGCCAAGTACCAAGTCTTGGTTTCTAGCAAACAATTTTGAGTGTAATGTTCGCAACAATGGCATGTGTGCCGCCAAGCAGGGTATGCTTTCTCTCCTAGACACCTAATTTTCATGTTGAAATAATTCCTCTCGTATTATTTATATATATTTGCTCTATATTAACTAAGTCTAATGTTGGATTTTATGTTGGATCATTATTTCCAATTTTTGTTTTATCTCTAATATCCTGTGGTGAATAGTTTTGAAACCTGTTTAAATTGGAATTCATAATAAAAATATTTTAATAATAGGCACTACATAATATCTGATTTAAATATATATAAAATGATTTCAATAGCCCTGAACCACAAAACAGACTTTATTTATTAGATTAGTTGAAGTAGGTCTGAACCGATTTTATCTCCTATCTGGACAAGTTATTTATGTTTTATACTGCACTCATGTTATAGCCAGTTAAACTGGATTTATTTGAATAAATTGCGTTCTAGAGATAGTTGTTATTTGTATAACTTGTAATTATCTATTTACCATACCACTGACAAATATATCAATAACATTAACATTATACAACTATATTCTTGTATATCTCCTTTTCTTTAACTGTTTCCGTATAAAGGATGGACAATGTCATGCAGTGAGCAATGGGAGAAATTCTAATAGAACATTGACATTAGCCTTCTCTTTTTATTGATTTTAAACTGTTAATGGATCTTTAACATTAACCTATTGTTCTACGCCATTGGTCCAAAAATGATGAACAATGCTTTTTAAGTAACAAAAATTAAACACAAAATTTTAATGATATTAAGAAGCAGAGAGCAAATCTATAATAGAACACCCGAGAATAATTTATTGTAGAACACACTTCTTTAATAACATAAGGTATAAAATGTTTCATCTGATGACGAAACGTGTAAATTATGATGAAACATTACATGCTTTGTTATTAAAGAAGTGTATTACACCATTAACTATTCCCTGTCTAGAATAAAATAGTAATAGTTACCTTCTTCTAGGAACATTCCTGTATAGTAATCACAATGTCTATCACAGTGTACTCTATTATCTATAAGACATCTGTCTTGTGTCTTTGTGTTGTATTGTCTCTTGTCAACTCAAAAACCCGGCAAATAAATTATGTCAAACTGACAAATTTTTCCGGTGAATGTCAAGGCCTGAACCAGATGTCACTTATTTAAGGCTGTCAGTGATATTAAAGGCTGTCACAGATATTAAAGGCTGATGTATTTTAAGACCAGTCAGATGTCTAAACTAGTTCTAAGGCCTACCAACAGGCCAATGTATCCTATTTAAACTGTCTGCAAGCAGGCTGCCTAGGAAGTAGGTCAACCACCAGTGAAACCATGTGATCAGCTATTTAACACTATAATAGTCTGTTGTAGAACATGTATTCTTGGGGTGAATAACCGTCACTTGACCCTTCACCCCTAACTTTATCTTAATTTTAACAAGGGATATAATCATTTAATTTATCATTATAACTCCACTGAACAAGCAGATTTTATATTTTTACCTGAAGGCATGTAATCGTCTTATATTTTGTTTTAAATCTACAAACATCATGAAAGGGATGACTGGAGATGAAATCTGTTATTGACTGGGATGAAATCTGTTATTGACTGGGATGAAAGCTGTTATTGACTGGGATGAAATCTGTTATTGACTGGGATGAAAGCTGTTATTGACTGGGATGAAATCTGTTATTGACTGGGATGAAAGCTGTTATTGACTGGGATGAAAGCTGTTATTGACTGGGATGAAATCTGTTATTGACTGGGATGAAATCTGTTATTGACTGGGATGAAAGCTGTTATTGACTGGGATGAAATCTGTTATTGACTGGGATGAAATCTGTTATTGACTGGGATGAAAGCTGTTATTGACTGGGATGAAATCTGTTATTGACTGGGATGAAATCTGTTATTGACTGGGATGAAAGCTGTTATTGACTGGGATGAAAGCTGTTATTGACTGGATGAAATCTGTTATTGACTGGGATGAAATCTGTTATTGACTAGGATGAAATCTGTTATTGACTGGGATGAAATCTGTTATTGACTGGGATGAAATCTGTTATTGACTGGGATGAAATCTGTTATTGACTAGGATGAAATCTGTTATTGACTGGGATGAAATCTGTTATTGACTGGGATGAAATCTGTTATTGACTGGGATGAAATCTGTTATTGACTGGGATGAAATCTGTTATTGACTGGGATGAAATCTGTTATTGACTGGGATGAAATCTGTTATTGACTGGGATGAAATCTGTTATTGACTGGGATGAAATCTGTTATTGACTGGGATGAAATCTGTTATTGACTAGGATGAAATCTGTTATTGACTAGGATGAAATCTGTTATTGACTGGGATGAAATCTGTTATTGACTGGGATGAAATCTGTTATTGACTGGGATGAAATCTGATTGACTAGGATGAAATCTGTTATTGATTAACTGTTATTGACATCTGTTATTGACTAGGATGAAATCTGTTATTGACTTGGATGAAATCTGTTTTTGACTTGGATGAAATATGTTAGTGACTTGGATGAAATCTGTTATTGACTGGGATGAAATCTGTTATTGACTGGGATGAAATCTTAAAGGTTCATGAAAATATTTTGTTTTTATCTTTAGATGATTATTGATGTATCAATTGATGAAACTTCTATTTTCAGCTATTTCAGTTGAAGAAATGATACTACCACAGATAATATTTCAGAGACATCCATAACTAATGCATCTAATTATCCTAACCTTTAACTTGCACCTTATTTTACCACAAAACTTTACTTTGTGACCTAGGCCAGTGGTTTTATAAGACTATTTTCTCATCACCATCTAACTCTAATAGACCTGTGTCAATTTAAGGTGTCTTCAAAAGTTTTATAAATATTGCTATTAAAAGTTTCACAGATGAAAAATGGCATGGCTAAAACTACATTTATCAATATCAGCCTTTCAGATATTTAAATTTCCATTTTGACAGACAAAATTACTTTCACTGTTTACTTTATAAATACAAAACAATCTTTATTTAAATGAGCAATTTATCTGTCATTTGAACAATGCATGAATATGAAATGAAATGATGTTGACTTCCTATTAACAATGCATAGAAATAACTATATATCTGCTATTAATGAAAGATAAACAAAGGACCCTATCAAAGAGACATTGTTGTAGAGCCTTATCTATATGTTGGTAATAAACTTTTAAACAATAAGATTCTTTTAAATCATTTACATTGAATCCAACAATGAAATACTTTATCTACCTAACCAATAACATAGAATCAATCTTTTAAACTATACAACCGCTACCCAGTACTATAACTATAGCCAACTACTTAGTTTGTGATATCAGTATTCACTGAAGTGAATTGTCATCTACCAACAACCACCTAGTTTGTGATATCAGTATTCACTGAAGCTGAATTGTCATCTACCAACAACCACCTAGTTTATGATATCAGCATCCACTGGAGCAGATTTTAATTTATCACCTTCCAACAACCACCTAGTTTGTGATATCAGCATCCACTGAAGCAGATTTTAATTTATCATCTACCAACAACCACCTAGTTTGTGATATCAGCATCCACTGAAGCAGATTTTAATTTATCATCTACCAACAACCACCTAGTTTGTGATATCAGCATCCACTGAAGCAGATTTTAATTTATCATCTACCAACAACCACCTAGTTTGTGATATCAGCATCCACTGGAGCAGATGTTAATTTATCACCTACCAACCAACCACCTAGTTTGTGATATCAGCATCCACTGGAGCAGATGTTAATTTATCACCTACCAACCAACCACCTAGTTTGTGATATCAGCATCCACTGGAGCAGATGTTAATTTATCACCTACCAACCAACCACCTAGTTTGTGATATCAGCATCCACTGAGCAGATGTTAATTATATAACCCCCTATTTTATAACAAACATACTAACAGAGTTTTTACCACCCAATTTCAACCACCTAGTTTTGATATAAGATTACAGATGTTAATATCATAAACAACCATATTTTTTATGATACTGAGCAATGTTAATTTAAAATAACCCAAACTAACCCGCCTAGTTTGTGTATCAGCATCCACTGGAGCAGATTTTAATTTATCACCTACCAACAACCACCTAGTTTGTGATATCAGCATCCACTGGAGCAGATGTTAATTTATCACCTACCAACCAACCACCTAGTTTGCGATATCAGCATCCACTGGAAGTAACTGTTATCTACAACCAATCAACAACTAGATGTATAAATGGAATATATAATGATATAACACTATTATAACAAGGTACTAACCAGTCACCACAATTTACAAGTCATCATAATTATTGATATAAGATTACAGTTCTTGGAAATGATAATAATCATATTGTTGTGATACTGAGCAATGTTTTCTGTAATATAACAGATCTAACAGGAGTATTTTCTGTAATAATGACCAACGACACTCTCTGACACAAATTGATATCAGAATTGCATAAAGTACTACTAATAATCTACATTAATAAGTTGTCTTTCTGTTCAATATTGTTAACACAATTACACGTTGTATTCTTTCAATGGAATTCTTGGTTGAAAACCCCTGTTCTTATCAATCTATAACAAGTGAAATGTCAAAATTACAAAACAGTGAGCACTGTAAGCAAATAAACTTCTTTCTCATGAAAAACTGGTGATTTACAGAGAAAACCGGTCATAATCTTATCTTTTGGTCTGATTTATATAAAAAGTGTCAAAAGTGAAAGCTTATATTAAATTAAAACAGCTATGGTCAGTCCTAGAGGTCAGAGGGTCAAGGTGAAGATGACCTCCATGTCAAACAGTCAAGTGAGTGTTATAATGAAGTGAAGTTGTTAAAACTAAAATAACTAGTGTTGTTTCCTGGTGTAAGACAAATAGAAGAATGAGAAGTAAATGACAAAAATAACAGATATTTATGTCTTATAAAGTAGGGTTATCCCATGCAGCAGGCAATGAGGGAAATTTTGATAAGGAAAATACCAAAAAAAATCAAATAGCTGGGGCTAACAGAACAGTCAATGTAGATTAAAGATATAAATATTCAGGTACAATATCCTGACAGTGTGTTTCATTTCCTAAATAAGAGGCCTTGATCTGCAACCCGCATCACCAATAACCACAAACATAAAACCTTACAAAATAGTCAATTAATTCCATCCATTTCATTTAACATAAATAAATAACCAAATTATTTCTTTATAACCAGACAATACCACAATCACCAACATTATAATCAGACGTATTATAAACCTGAATAAACTAGACACACTGTTAGAATTCAATAATTGGGCAAAAGCTTACAATGAAGCTGGTCTGAATTGACAATTAATTCAGAAAATTAGAATAATTTCAATGGCGTCTTTTAAGATTAAATTACAATACTTTAAAAAAAGAGATAATTCTTACTGAAAATTCAACATTTAAGTTAAAATATTAGGCATTAAATAACAGGGTGAATCTTAATCACCAGACTAATCATTAATTAAAGTTAATTACCTTTGATATTTCAATATTCAACAACCACAGTTTTTACTTGGATGCTATAGTCCCACTCCAGTCCAACATTCACTTCAACAAGTCAAATTAAGCAGAATGACTCTACTTCTCTACTATCTACTGGACTGTGGTAGAAATTTTAACCATACAGTCAAATAACATCAGCCATAGTCTTATTGACATGTATACAACATGTAACTAAGTCTAACAATATATAGTTATTATCAACTAGACATCACGTTTATATTTTATACTCATTCTGAATACACTATACACATATTGATATTTACTGTCCAATCAGAATAAACTATACAATTATTTATAATTATCGTCCAATCAGAATACACTATATAAATATTGATAATTTTTGTCCAATCAGAACAAAGATAACAATTCAGACTACTCACTATGTTCTATGACCAATCAGAGTCATTTATACAAATATTGATATTTATTCTCCAATCAGAATACAGATAACAATCGACTGTGTTTACTGTCATATAATTATAATAATACGTTCACCTCAAATAACAACAAACTATTGCATCAGGAGGTTTAAAATAGGTCATGTGAATATAGATATGGTAAATTTTTCTAAACAGGAAAAGCATCTTCACAAAATCAAGTTATTACAAACATCGTCTTATACATCTTCACAGTGTCAATCTATTTCCAAATGTGATTAATTCAGGGATCATGATTTGCCCATATATGCCGGACATGACCGACCGTCTTGCCAAAATGACCGACGGCAATTTGCCTGTCGGACATCAAGTATAGGTTAAAAAAAAAATTTTTTTTTACCTTGCTCCAAACTGTATACAGTTACGTAAAGTCATTATATCAATTAACTCTTTCTGTCTTTTAATCTAGTTAATTATGGGATTACTGGTAATAGGTTAAGTAATAAACAATGAAAATCATTTGGCTCGTGGAAACGCTTCATTTCAAAGAGATCGGGACCGTGTAAAACTACTTACTTTATTTACAAACAATAGCAAGTAACACTTGTCACGATAATCCTTTAATCATTATGTAGGGTTTCAATAGTTTTCCTATATATTATGCCATTAAATTCTAATCGGTCATCATTCATTGATATTATCCTTCATCATGTCCATGATATGATGAATTTGACAGTTCCGATATCGAAAGTAGCCTCTTATGCTGGTTATAAATGATTGTTTACATGCTACAGTCAAATTATAAAACGAATTTACGAAACGAAGTTGAGAAAATATTAAATTTACACTGGAAACCTACCGATAATATAAAGAAATTTTGAAACAATGTCCATGTTATTTATAAATTACATTGAATAGGGGATTATCATAAAATATCGCGAAGACTTCAAAATTTCGTTTTTGGTCAAATTAAGGCTTTCGTATAATTAATCATTAAAAGCGAAAGTAGAATGTACTGGATGTTGTTATGAAAACATTACCAGGTGAAAAATGGATCAAATTATCATCTTAATCGGCAATTAAAATACAATTGAGGAATAATTAATTGATTTGTGGTAAAGAATTTAAACATTGAAAACGGTAGCCCCCCTTGAAAATTATGGCAACGAAAAGAAAAAAAAATCGGTAGATTTGGGTCTCCCGGCGGTAGATCGGGAGATAACTTCCAAAAGCGGTAGAAACCCGACAAATGTGACCCTCTAAAAACATCGTTTGAAAATGCCCGAAAATGTCCGACTGGGAAAAAAATAAATCATGATCCCTGGATTAATTCCATCTGCATTGGATCACGAAAATTTAAAAGTGAAAGTGATATGTAACACCAGGTAATACAGTCTATCAGATACCTTGATTATCAGCTACAAGCCAGCCTAATTCAGTCTTTCGGCTAAGGGCACTGATTGGGCATATTCAATACCTGGTCATCCAATCAAATCTCTACATTTTATGAAATAAGAAAGGTGAGTTATACAGCAGTGATTCAACTAGAGTAGGGGTGTGTAGACTTATGTAAGTTTGAGCACTATATCCCTTGGGACCCAGGCCCAACTTAGCCAACCATGGACTAGGTGCAACCAGATTCTATAGCAGTTGAGACAATGTTTTAAGCTGTGAAGATGATGGGAAATTTGAATTGAGTTCATTCTATACAAACATGAACATAGATAATGGACTAAATGCAGTTGAGTACACAATTGTTATGAATTCTTTGTCAAAGCTGTATAATAATATCACTTGAAAACTAAGGTAAAACCAGACGTATTTGCTGTCAGCCAGTATTTGTCAGAACTGGTTGAAGTCAGGACATAGGTAGATGATAAGTTGATGTCCTTTTTTAGGAATGGAATATTGAGTGTGAAGACCAACCAATTAATATATATTCAAAATATATGGCGCCAGGCAGATGGTGTGCTTACTCAGATATGATACACTTTATATGTTATTATGACATGCTTACTCATAATTGATATAAAGAAGCTAAAGTTCATAGGTTTCGTTTTGCTTGGAACTTAGGGTATATTTATTCTTTACTTTACTCAATTAAATCAAGTTATAGTCTGGAGTTTTTATATCAGAAACATGTGTAGGCAACATGAAACAGTTCTTATCAATTAGCAAGTTAAATGAATATATCCCTTTAATAACATGAGGATGGTGAGATGATAAATTATAGGACTATATCACTTTAACTAAACTACATAACCTTCACGACAACAACACCCAACCTTCACGACAACAACACCCAACCTTCATGACAACAACAACACAAAACCTTCCAGACAACAACAACTCAACCTTCCAGACAACAACAACACAACCTTCACGACAACAACACACAACCTCTCAGATAACAACAACACAACCTTTCAGACAATCATACACAACTTTCCAGACAACAATAACACAACCTTCACGACAACAACACAAACCTTCCAGAAAAAAACAACAACAACACAACCTTCAGACAACAACAACAACACAATCTTCAGTAACAACACAACCTTCAGACAATAACAACAACTACACACAACCTTCCAGACAACAACACAACCATCCAGGCAACAACAACACAACCATCCAGACAACAACAACACAACCTTCCAGACAACAACACAACCTTCAGGACAATAACACAGACATATAGTTTTTATAAATTGTGCACCTAAAGATAAAACATTGATAAGGTTATTTGCTTTTGTCAAGGTCAGTAAAAATTGTTGACCTATATCTAAACAGATGTACGGTCAAAACATTGTTATATACACAAAGGTTCAAGGCTGATATCAAGGTCATCTGAGCCTTGTTGTTCTGTTAGTAATGAGGAATATTGCTTTAAAAATAAAACCCAGAATTGTAATCTTTTGGTCTAATAATAATCAATGTTGTCTCTGAAATGTATTCTTGATATTGGATATTGTAAATAGTACTAAGGATCTATAATTATTGTCAAATTGTGTTTCTAGGCAAGACCTAATGCTACCAGGAATGGATTCTTGGTATTTATTAAGTTCAACCCTTCCAGCCTTTCATGTTCTCTAATTACAAAATACTGCCTGTAGCCCTTATTATAACTTATAATTACAACTTGATATTGGGTTGTAAATTTTCTCTTATTTTGAGAAAAGAATCCAATATTTGGGAGAAAGGATTTAAAACTGTTACCATTTTGGTGACACCTTTTTTAAAAGCACTAGCCCTGACCCATATGAAACTACATAGATATAACACAAGTATGTAGGTGTGTGTTATTTCTAAGTATGAACCATACATAGTTTCATATTGCCAGACCCACAATATGTTATCTTTAATAATTAGAATTTGCATGTTTTAAAAGACAGTTTTTGTCACTAAGTGAATGGTATGGATACAGACAACCAGTAAAATAACAGGTTTCTAAATGTAAAAACTTATTTATTCACCTGCCCAAATATCTGACAGTTAAGTTTATTATATACCAGTATAAAATTTGTGTAATTTTATAACAAAACTGACAAGTTGGCAGATATAAAGTTTTTTTAATCAATGTTTTTGTGAATAATAACATAATAAAAATGTGTTGGCAGTTTCACAGCTTATATAACTATGTTTGAAAAGCACCATCCTGTGTCATCGAAATTCTACCAAGACTCAACTGGTCATGTATTATTCAATGTTAATAATATTCATTTCAAACAAGGGCAGATAACTATCATTCCTATTTCAAATATTCTACTACAAAACTTTAGCGAACTGTTCGTTTTTAAAATTTGAATCAAATCCTGATGTGTACAATAACTTTGATCAACTTTATTGACATATATAAAACAAAGGCAATAACATTAACCATCAAACTCAGAAACTTATCATTTACCCAGAATATAAATATTAACAATAGGTGTAACTTATTGATCTAGAGTATATTAGTGTTATTTATAAATAAGGACAGTAACTCACCAATTGTAGCAGCCATATTTAGTTAGTATTTGTAAAGGTTATAGTGGTTTTATCATTGATTTCACGATATAGTCTTCTCTTCTTTAATAATCATCTATAAATATAAATATCATCATCTATAAATATAAATATCATCATCTATAAACATAAATATCATCATTCATAAACATAAATATCATCATCTATAAATATAAATATCATCATCTATAAACATAAATATCATCATCTATAAACATAAATATCATCATCTATAAACATAAATATCATCATTCATAAACATAAATATCATCATCTATAAATATAAATATCATCTATAAATATAAATATAATCATTCATAAATATAAATATCATCATTAATAAATAGAAATATCATCATTTATAAATAGAAAAATCATCAGTTATAAATATAAATATCATCATCTATATATATCATCTATAAATATCATCTATAAATATCATCTATAAATACCATCATCTATAAATCATCTATAAATATAAATATCATCTATTAATAGAAATATCATGTACAATATAATTATACACCTTACTTTCATCCTCCATTAGGCAATAGGCAATAACATGCAGTGTGCAATGCTGGAGATCTTGAAAAGACTCAATATGCACTGAGAGAGAAATTTGGCCTCATAGTAACTAAACCTTATCTTTTCTTTTTTCATTTTTCAAGAGGTTGTTAACAAGCACACCCTGTATCATGTGTGTATCTGTTTATTGTGACATCTGAAATACAAAACACTAGATTTCCTATAAATTTGACAAAAATTTGGATATAAATTGACAACTATTATAAGCGTAACACCATGTGCTTGAAAATAAATCTAATTGTAATGTAATGATAGAATTCTAAAATGTAAAATCTCGCCTACAGTTAATATAGATTGAAATATATGTATCATAATTATATAAATTACAAACAACAGGCGATCTGATGGAAAAGATACATTTCCTTTTAAAGGTTACAAAACACATCACATTTCAACACAGTCTACACATGCAGTCATCTTTAAATGGTGTTGCAACATTACATGTGTTCTGTAGCCTTATTAAAGAACTAGGAACTTTGTGTGTGTGGTTTGTACCTGTCATTTCTAAATGTCATTCAAGTCTTGTATAATTATACTACCAATGCTATATACAGTATAATGATGTAGTAACAAGTGGGTGTGATTCCTTTTTAACTAACGCCTAATTTTCACCTAATTAATGAGCTCATCTATTGCCCTGTGACGTAGGCCAGTTCTATTATTGAGACTTAATATTAATACAAATTTACACCTAAGATAGAATTGGATAGCAAGGTTATTTAATAATATTAAAATTAGACAAGTATTTTATTTTTGAATCTGTATTTATAATCTAATAGAAGAGTAGGGTTATTAATTTTGACATGACATCTAGTGCATCATATATTTAAAATAATGGTGCGATATCATAATATAACATCATATATTTTTTTTATATAAAGGTGCCCTATCATCATATTACATCATATATTTTATATATAATGGTGCCCTATCATAATATAACATCATATATTTTTTATATAAAGGTGCCCTATCATCATATTACATCATATATTTTATATATAATGGTGCCCTATCATAATATAACGTCATATATTTTTCATATAAAGGTGCCCTATCATCATAGTACATCATATATTTTATATATAATGGTGCCCTATCATAATATAACATCATATATTTTTTATATAAAGGTGCCCTATCATCATATTACATCATATATTTTATATATAATGGTGCCCTATCATAATATAACATCATATATTTTTTATAATATATTTTTTATATAAAGGTGCCCTATCATCATATTACATCATATATTTTATATATAATGGTGCCCTATCATAATATAACGTCATATATTTTTCATATAAAGGTGCCCTATCATCATAGTACATCATATATTTTATATATAATGGTGCCCTATCATAATATAACATCATATATTTTTTATATAAAGGTGCCCTATCATCATATTACATCATATATTTTATATGTTAAGGAGCCCAATCACTGACAGGGCAGGGCCTCAGTTCAATGTTCATGAAACAAGTTTTTTCAATGCACTTGTCACAATTCTGTACAAATGTATAATTCATTTTTACTTAACCTCAGTTAAATATCATTAAAAAATTATTCATTAGCATCAAACAATCAGATAATAGAAAATAATGATTTTTTAGCACATCATCCAAATCAGATAATATACCAGAATAACTAGCTAGTTAATTAGTTACATAAATTTATATAAGTCACTTTAACCTTAGAGTTGAATATATTTCTATTTGAATACACCCTTCTTTTATACTATAAATAATAAATTGGGTACAAAAACTGACTAAAGCCAGGGAAATGGACAGAGTATATAATATAAAGGAATATTAAACAAATATTTAAAATTTGAAAATATCATCATAATACTTGAGGTAAGAGTCAAAAAGTGTTTGAACGACCAGAAATGAAATGAAAATGAATGGAGTTTTACGTCCTACTCTTCTGCACCTAATAGGCTAATGAAGACTGGTAACACCATGCAGTGTGCAATGAGGACAGCGGCATTAGCTCTTTTTGTGATTTCCAACTGTTGAGGGATATTTAACGTGCACCGACTGGACGCTTTTTCAATGTCAGTCCCTCCAACCTGCATCGCTGAAAAGGGGAAACCGGACTGAAAAATCTGAAAGTTCATCTTGAACTACACCAAGATTGAGCCCTGGAACCTCGGGTTAGCGTCTAACTCACTGAGCAACAGCGGCACCTTTGAACAAGCAACCAAGCATAGATGATAATTAAATGAAGTGAACTAGAGTATACATACTGTTTATCAACTCCACAATAGGAGAGTTCAGATTTTCAACTTATTAGGAAGCTTCAAATGAACTCACTTAACTTGTAGTTAGTCTGTGAGTCATGAATCACATTTTAAATTACCTTTAGTTGGACCAATATTAAAGAAACAGTCTAATTGAAACTGTCTATTACTTAAAATTCTATATTAATACTGATATCTTTCTATATATATTGTAAGTTTGATTAATTATCGAACTCTCTTCATAACAGTGAAATGTTGAGCTCATAATTACGGTGGCTGGTATACGCCACCAAATTTACAATATGCATTTCTTTTATGTGGTAGTGATTTTGACTTTTGTATTTTAAACTTGACTTTTCACCTGGGTGAAATGTCCAGACTTAAACATCAAATTTTTCGACTTTTCACCTAGGTGAAAATACATTCCAACTGGGTGAAAAGTCTCGCTTTGGACATCAAATTTTTCGACTTTACACCCAGGTTAGAAATAGTGTTTATATATATCTTATGAACCTATTTCTTTTTCAATATAGTACATTTAAATTTAATGTTTGAACATTTACAAAAGAACAGCAATTATCAAATAAAAATATTTAGTTATTGATTATTATTATTTTGTAAAGACTAAAACAATAGAACAATATTATTGATATCCAATACGTATACCTTTAACAATATTGATATACTTTGACAGAATATTGGAACAATTACCTTATTCTGGCATTCACATGAAAACAAAAAATACATACACCATTGCCAATCCGTACTATTGTTAGTAGATAATTGATGGTTTGCCATTTTATAATTGTTTACTGAAGGTAACGGTTTTGGATGTAGCCTAACAAGGGAGATAATTGGCCTAATTACTGCATTCTCCTCATTTCAATCTACCTGTGTAACATTCTATTGTTAATATATACTAGCTTTATTACATAGCTTGCCAATATCTTCATAATAATTATAGTATATCTTCATAATAATAATAATAGTATATCTTCATAATAATAATAATAAATATATAGTACCAAAAGTCATTCAACGATACTAAACATGCAAGTCAACTTTGTATAAACTGGTGAACTTTAACTGATCAAAAACACCCCTTTTACATTGCCATAAAAATAACTATAGCAAATAGCAATTTTAACTATTAAGTTATTCAGGACCCTGGTTAAAAGAATTATTTATTGTATCGTTTCATCACACTCGTTAAGATCATTCTAACTTTTTATTGAAGCTGGCATCAATATCTAGCTGTCTGACAAAAGTAGAAGTTAGAGGCTGTCAGAGGATTAAAGACACCTTGTTTAATACAAAATAGATGGAGATCAGATTTGGCTAGATTCTGATTCCAGATTATAATGTATTGTTTGGCCAGGAACCAAAGAATTTACGACAATAACACATGCAATGGAACCATCATCTACAACTACAGTCAGCCTGCAATTAGTCATCAATCAATCTTTAAAGAAATGTGACAAGTAATTTAAAGGGACATATTTGTTTTTTTCCCCTAAAAATGTGTCAATATTCCTTAGAACCTAGCAATTACTCAATATATTTCATTCATAAGCTTATCTTGTGTAAAGCTAAATTTGGACGACTATACAGATAAATGTTGTAATTGAGCTCTATCAGCTAGTAAAGTGAATGTTTAGGTGACTATACAGATAGCTGTAATTGAGCTCTATCAGCAAGTAAAGTGAATGTTTAGGTGACTATACAGATAGATGTTGTAATTGAGCTCTATCAGCTAGTAAAGTGAATGTTTAGGTGACTATACAGATAAATGTTGTAATTGAGCTCTATCAGCTAGTTAAGTGAATGTTTAGGTGACTATACAGATAGCTGTAATTGAGCTCTATCAGCAAGTAAAGTGAATGTTTAGGTGACTATACAGATAAATGTTGTAATTGAGCTCTATCAGCAAGTAAAGTGAATGTTTCGGTGACTATACAGATAGCTGTAATTGAGCTCTATCAGCAAGTAAAGTGCATGTTTAGGTGACTATACAGATAGCTGTAATTGAGCTCTATCAGCAAGTAAAGTGAATGTTTAGGTGACTATACAGATAGATGTTGTAATTGAGCTCTATCAGCTAGTAAAGTGAAAATGTAGAAGATAATACAGATAGCTGTAATTAAGCTCTATCAGCAAGTAAAGTGAATATTTAGAAGATAATACAGATAGCTGTAATTAAGCTCTATCAGCTTGTAAAGTGAATATTTAGAAGACTATACAGATAGCTGTAATTGAGCTCTATCAGCTAGTAAAGTGAATATTTAGAAGATAATACAGATAGCTGTAATTAAGCTCTATCAGCTTGTAAAGTGAATGTTTAGGTGACTATACAGATAGCTGTAATTAAGCTCTAGCAGCTGGTAAAGTAAATATTAAGACATCTTCGTGGCTTTAAAACATGCTATCATAATAACTTGTCAAGTAAATTCAATACAAGTATCTGTTAATGAATTATATACAGTAGTAATATTTATCTAGGAAACTAGATCTCTGGATAAAAAGAGTGGGCGTACTGTCTAGAGAAATTGTATGAATAACATTCTGAAGGTCATAATGACTGAATATTCTGGACATTGGTTATAGCCTCAATATTACCTATATTGAAATATATAACATGAAATATGACAGGGAAACCTAAACAGTTAATATCAATATTATATTTAATTATATAACATGAAATATGACAGGGAAACCTGAACAGTTAACCTCAATATTATATTGAATTTTAAAGCATGAAATATGACAGGGAAGCCTGCACAGATAACCTCAATATTATATTGAATTATACAACATGAAATATGAATATAACATAAAATATTACAGGGAAACCTGCACAGTTAACCTCAATATTATATTGAATTATATAACATGAAATATGACAGGGAAACCTGAACAGTTAACCTCAGTATTATATTGAATTATATAACATGAAATATGACAGGGAAACCTAAACAGTTAATATCAATATTATATTTAATTATATAACATGAAATATGACAGGGAAACCTAAACAGTTAATATCAATATTATATTGAATTATACAACATGAAATATGAATATAACATAAAATATTACAGGGAAACCTGCACAGTTAACCTCAATATTATATTTAATTATATAACATGAAATATGACAGGGAAACCTGAACAGTTAACCTCAGTATTATATTGAATTATATAACATGAAATATGACAGGGAAACCTGCACAGTTAACCTCAATATTATATTGAATTTTAAAACATGAAATATGACAGGGAAACCTGCACAGTTAACCTCAATATTATATTGAATTATATAACATGAAATATGACAGGGAAACCTGCACAGATATAACATTAAATATGACAGGGAAACCTGAACAGTTAACCTCAATATTATATTGAATCATATAGCATGAAATATGACAGGGAAACCTGAACAGTTAACCTCAATATTATATTGAATTATATAACATGAAATATGACAGGGAAGCCTGCACAGATAACCTCAATATTATATTGAATCATATAGCATGTAATATGACAGGGAAACCCAAACAGTTAACCTCAATATTATATTGAATTATATAACATGAAATATGACAGGGAAACCCAAACAGTTAACCTCAATATTATATTGAATTATATAGCATGAAATATGACAGGGAAACCTGAACAGTTAACCTCAATATTATATTGAATTATATAACATGAAATATGAATATAACATAAAATATTACAGGGAAACCTAAACAGTTAACCTCAATATTATATTGAATTATATAACATGAAATATGACAGGGAAACCCAAACAGTTAACCTCAATATTATATTGAATTATATAGCATGAAATATGACAGGGAAACCTAAACAGTTAACCTCAATATTATATTGAATTATATAACATGAAATATGACAGGGAAACCTGAACAGTTAACCTCAATATTATATTGAATTATAAAACATGAAATATGACAGGGAAACCTGCACAGATAACCTCAATATCATATTGAATTATATAGCATGTAATATGACAGGGAAACCTGCACAGATAACCTCAATATTATATTGAATCATATAGCATGTAATATGACAGGGAAACCCAAACAGTTAACCTCAGCATTCTATTAACAGACTCTATATAGCATGGCAATAGATTTCAGACAGTGCCTACAAATTCAAAATTATTTCCAAGAACATGTAGACCAAAATTGAATCATAAATGAATCAAAAGAAAGATGACATTGAGAGAAAATTCTGGAATTCCGTATTTTATACAACTGCTCCACATCTTCCACTGTGATTAACAAAATCAGGCTTGTGTGGAATCGCTCCAACTTCTGACATTTGAATGGAATGATGACCTTTGACATTTAATAGAGAATGATGCAATAAGACATACTCAAAGCTGTGTGATGAAACAAGATCTAGAGAAACTAACAGGAAGGAATGTGGAATTATTCCACCTCAAGATTTACGGCTTGTGCCAAAAACAATAGAATGTGGACTTTTTACTACGCAATTATGCTTTACAATGAAACATTCTTCACAGAGCATTATGGGTAAAAAGTTTGGATTAGCTGATAGATATTTTCGAAACGTGCATATTGTCAGGAAGGTGTTTTATCTGTTAAAATCTTGTTTTATATGTGTATCTATTTATAATTGGTATCACACCTTCAGACCCGCTTATAACTGTAAAATTCTACAAGATCAAAATCAAGACTTGATAAAATCTAGGACTTCATGATATTTTCAAAACAAATGCTGAATATGTGCTATTACAAACTTTATTATGTACATCTTGACAAATGTCTAATTATTACAAACTTCATACTTATACATCTTCACAGTGTCAAATTATCAGTAAGAAACTTGATACTTATACCTTGACTGCAATAGACACCCCACTTGTAACTTAACAATGATAAGATATAATGAACTTTGTATTTATACATTTACTGCAATAGCCCCCATCTTAATCATGGAGGGTTGTAAATTATGATGTAATTTGATTGAATTGTATACTGGTACTAGTGAATACAGACAAAGCTCTTGACAGAAACATTGTAAGCATTAGACATAATGTAGGAGTCTTTCTGTTGAGGGTTGTGATTGGCTGTATTCAAACAATGTTCATGTGTTATACAATAAAAAACATTTCTTCCAATGTAGGTTATTTCATGGAATGTTTAAATCAATTCAAATCACCAAGATAAACAAGACAATCAACAATCAGAGTAATTTATTTATTAATAGTCAATCAATAATGTCTCTATCTCTAATAAACAAATATTTTCCATGAAGATATTCAAGCATGGCCAAGCTTCTTGACGATGTTGATGTCGATATTTCGGTCAAATCCATAGTCATTACTGCCAGAGACGCAGTTATTTCTAACACCTATCATTATCTCTAAAGACCACAGACCAATTCAAAAATCAATTACCGATGAAGTATATAATCTGGGTGATCTAGACTACCAATATACCAATTATAGATACTCATTCTACATTCTATTTTTAGTTTAATAAACCAATCAGAGATTTACTGGTATGATCCAGTCTTCAATAGTTAAGTAATAATCACTATCGGAATTGAATCATAAATTTTTTGTCAAAAACTTCCATCTATTATAGATGATTATTCCTATTTGCTTCAAAACTGCTGGTGAATATCAAGCTGGGCTCGATATGGTGGATGTTGACTATTCACAGAAAAATAACACACATTTACCTCAGATTACAGGATACCACTTGCATGTTAATACAATTCTAGTTGTGTTATAGAGGTGTGATACCTTACCACACCTAGATAAAAAAAACACACCTAGATATTATTATTATTAGCTCTGTCATAATTAATCAACCAAACATAATTAATACCATTACATTTTGAAATGTTGGTTCTAATAACTTAATTTACAACTTCTAGATTTATTATAACGGTACACCATTATAATGATACATCTAGATGCTACCCTTTTTTCCTGATTTCTAGTACTTTAACATAATTTAAAAATCTTCATCAATAAGATATATTGAACAAATTTAAACATATACCCCTAGATTACAGTCACATTAAAAATCAAGCTTGTTTTGGATTTCAGATTTTGGCACAGTACTGATTGTTAGTACTAAATTAATTCATATAATTTTAATCAGAGGATGATACATGTAAATTGTGTTAAAACCTTGTTATTAAAGGGATAATAGGCGTTAGAATACACTCGTCCTACGGCTTATATTTGTGTTTCATATTGACTATTAGTTAAGCATCCCACACTTTACCAAATTTTAAAAAGCCACAATAGAAATATATTCGGAATTTAAAAAAAAAGTGAGCCAGCGACGATTCCATTCAGTTTGAGAATAAAAGCGTCTGGTAAATCAACGCTAAAACATCATTGTGGAATTCAACAGTAGGGGTCAAGGACGCGTGAAAACTCACATGTTAGAGTTACTTCCCTTTATATTTACACGATTTGAAAATCGCTTGATGGATGGCTCAAGCGTTTTATGATTAACTACTTTATTTTGGGGATTTTAGAGGGATTTTGATGTATAGGTAAGTCCACTGATGGATATATACTGTTATTGTCCAAATTTGAGTGAACTTAAAATTTTATGTTCGTTCTAACGCCTATTATCCCTTTAAAGAAGTGTGATATTCCATATTATTGTCTTTGTGTTTCTGGTTATATCTGCTCTCAGCATTTGTCTTTCATACGTTGTACTGAATGTTCAAATATGATAGATTCACAACACTTTTAAAACCAGTAAATTTACACTCAAACATATAGCAAAGAAATCGAAATAATCTAACTTCGATAAGATTCACATCATTTTCTCACTGGTGAATAAACATACAACTCAAACAACAGATATATTTCAAGGATTTTTTCACTTGATATTTGATAGTAAAATGTAGGTTAAAATTGATTGAAATAAAACTTGAGAGAGGAAGTGACAGTAATTAATATTGATTAAAATTCTATTTTCTGTATTAGAACAATATATTACTCTATTAGTTTTTAATGATTTAACTTGAAACTATTGTCTTTTTCTTTCTTTTTTCCATTTTCTAATTATTCATGATGTACTATAATGCATTAAATGAACTCTTTTATTAAACATTATTCATTATTCAAGGTTCACTTGCCTATTTGATATCAAACATAATAATGGGCTGGGTAAAATATAATCCATTATATCATAATAGAATATCAATTAACAGATATTGTAATGTCTAAATAATATTTACTCTGGTTACCCCCCTTCACATGTGATTTAGTACTTCAGCATATAACTCAGCCAGTCCCCACAATATATTACAAACTTTCTCTTATACCTTGACTGCAATACCCAGTATTCTTTAAACATGGAATGCATTGATCTGATAGATTTGTAACCAAACAATAAAACTTTCTGTTGCTTGTGTACAACCCAATCAAGTTGCATCATTTTCAAACTTCCAAGACCAGTACAAGAATAGTGGCTATGCAGTCAAGGTAATAGCTAGATATTGAGAAGATGACTTGTCCTAGATCTAATTTAGTTTGATAATCTTGAAAGTTATCCTTTTTCGTATAGACCAGGTATGTTAAAGATTATAATTATTATGTTGATTCACTACAGTTATACTGTATATTTACTACAAGTAGAGACAGGAATGGAATAGAATATAATATCAGTAAGTGGAAGAAGAATTAAACCCTGCTAAGCTGTCAGTTAAGCCTATCAAGAATTCATTAAGTCTTATTTGTCCTGATTCCTATTTCGACTGGGCCAATAATTGATTTTCTACTGTTAGTAAACAAGTCTATGGTATTGCGTAGGAGTGTGGTATACAATGTTATGACCATAACGGAATTCCTAAACCAGAATTGTTTTGTATTTCAAGAGAATGTCAGAGCTATTAATGATAATTCTAACCATATTTCAGAGTTGGAAGAAAATATCAAGATTTTGGCTGCGTATTCTACTTGTGATTCCAATCTTGAATCTTTGAATGATATCCAGTTGTATTTCAGTTTGATTCTTTAGGTAAATCTGATGCAGTGTGTTAACTTGACCTTTCTTTCTATTATCTATTTATGATTTCAAATCAATATGGTTTGATGATATGAATATTGTGTTTGAAAATAACATAAAAAAAACTACTTATCCATACTGGAAAGTTTGTAGTTTTCATTCACCAGAAATTTACTCCAAATTTTCGGATTTAATAAAAGTTTTACGCCAGCGACAAAATAAATTTGACGTAGGTAACTTATGCCACGCCAGAGATATCCAGCGTAAACGAAGATACATGTTTTCAAGAATGGCTACTTATTCAGAACCATTTTGAATCTTTAGAATATCTAACAAAGCAATCAAACCCGATGCCAATGGATGGAAGCCATCTCTAAGCCTTTAAAACGTGAAGATCATAAATTAAAGTGAGAACCGTTACCAAACTAGACAATAGTTATGGTTGCCATAACTATAGAAAATTAGTATCAAATTCTGACTACCATAACAACAATATCCTGTGCCATTTAATGATGTAACAACAGAATTACTTGGCTTTGTGTCCAACTACGACATGAACATTGTGACTATTACCGTATAATTTTCAGGGCAGTACCTGACTGCTAACAGTTTAAATGTTCGTCTGTCAATGACCTATTCACTAGCCAGTTAGCAGCACGAATAAGGAGACAGAACCATGTGTCATGAAACAGTGAAGACCGGCGAGTAAATCGTGATGAAACGAGAATGGAGAATTTCAACACGAATATTCGTAAAAAAAAAACAGCGTTTTTCTCACTTCAGCATTTATTTTCTCTGTTCAAACTAGAATAAAAAAGAATTTGTACTTACAAATTACAATCAACTATGTCGAAGTTTCAAGTCAAACATTATTTTACGACTGTATTTTATTATTTGACGGAGCTTGCTGCCTTCCACTTGTTTTCATTCAAGGACAGAATGACGTCATATTTAACTTTCAGGCGGCTATGGGTCAATTTGTAAGACAAATTTCATTCGAAATGTATCATATCGCCTTGACTGCGATATTTAGGAAATATGGCGAAATTAGTTGCAGGAGCTTGCAAGATATTCATTACAACTGATTGCTTCATAAAATGTTCTGTACCACTCTTAAAGATATTTTGTATTCCACCATTCCCGAAACTACTTTTAGTGTATGGAAGCTAAGAGACGACATGAAGCCAATAGCATGCCAATCAATTTAGCTCTAATAGTTTCCGTCCAACAGGTCCGCAGCCAAGCCTAGTGGGGTCTGGCTGGAGACTGTAGTTTTGATTTGTTCGGTTTCATCGAGGTCCTGCCCCTTTCCCCTCTTTTTGGCACATTCGCATTTGGCTTCCATAATTATTCCATAGTCTTCTAGTAAGAGAAATCTTATAAATGTGATGTTTGTAGTAAATCATTTAGTAAGAAAAAAGGTAAAAAGTATGATATTTGTTTTGAATCACTAATTAAGAAACCTAATAAATATGAAGTGTGTTGTAAATCATTTATTAAGAGAGAACTAAAAAAATAAATGTTTGTTGTAAATCATTTAATAAGAGAAGCTTAATACTAGTAAATATGAAGTTTGTAGTAAATCATCTAGTAAAAGAAATCAAATAAATATGATGTTTATAGTAAATATTTAGTAAGAGAAAAGTAATAAGTATGATGTTTGTAGTATATCACTTATTAAGAAACCTAATAAATATGAAGTGTGTTGTAAATCATTTAGTTAGAGATAACTAATTAGAGATAACTAATAAATATATGATGTCTGTTGTAAATTATTTATGAAGAGAATGTAATAAATATGATGTATTTGGTAAATCATCTAGTTAGAGAAACTTATTAAATATGATGTCTGTTGTAAATTATTTTGAAAGAGAAACCTAATACGTATCATGTTTGTAGTAAATAATTTAGTAAAAGAAATCTACCATATGATGGCTTTAGTAACAAATCACTTATAATATAATTAGGTAATTATCCATACCATGCATTTGATTATTGCAAAAGATTAGTAAATTGATTAGTTTTGTGAGGTTTCTAGATTTTAAGTGATTCTGTTATTTTATTTCACTGATGATTAGATACGTATATTGACCATTTTTGAGAAATAAAATTTTATGTTAATTCTAAGACACAGTATCCCTTCAAGAATTATTACGTCTGAAATAAATATTTAAGCAATATATGATGTTTGTTGTAATCCATCTAGTAAGAGAAACCTAATAAATATGATGTTTGTTGTAAAACATTTTATAAGAGAAACCTAATAAATATGATTTTGGTATTAAGGGTAAGCTGAAGCCGCTGTCGTGGCATTCTTATCCTCATTTGAAAACTACATGACGTTGTCTGTTTCTGGTGTATACTGGTGGGATATTACGAAAAGACGAGTTTAAATCAACCTAAAAAAAAACAGAAAGAGAAATCTACCATCGGTAATATAATGTACAAACTATAATGTCGTTTCATTATATTGTTTAGTATCGCTGTCAGGCAAGATAGGTATGAAAGTAGATGACAAGTTAACGTTCGCTTCCAGTGGATGCTGATATCGCAAACTAGTTGGTTGTTGGTATATAGATGACAAATCAACATTTGCTTCCATCGGATATCAATATAAACAACAATGTAGTTATTGGTAGATGACAAGTTAACTACCGATTCCAGTAGATGCTGATATCACAAACTGGGTGACCCTTAGCAGATGACAAGTTAAAATTCACTTCCAGTGAATGTTGATCTATCGCAAACTAGGTTGTTGTTGGTAGATGACAAGTTAACTTCTGTTCCCAGTAGATGCTGATATCACAATCTAGATGACCCTTAGCAGATGACAAGTTAAAATTCACTTCCAGTGAATGTTGATCTATCGCAAACTAGGTTGTTGTTGGCAGATGACGAGTTGACATCCGCTTGCAGCGGATCCCGACATCGCAAACTATGTAGATGTTTGTAGATGACAAGTTAGCGTCCGCTTCCAGTTGCAGCTAATATCACAGTAGATGATAACTTAACGATCCTGACATCACAAACTAGGTATTGGTTAGTAGATGACAAATTAACGTCCACTTTCAATGGATGCTGATTTCGCAAACTAGCTGGCCGTTGGTAGATGACAAGTTAACATTCACTTCCAGTTGCTGCTGATATCGCAAACTAGGTGGTTGTTGGTAGATGACAAATTAACATTCACTTCCAGTGGATGCTGATATCGAAAACTAGGTGGTTGTTGGTAGATGACAAGTTAACATTCACTTCCAGTGGATGCTGATATCGCAAACTAGGTGGTTGTTGGTAGATGACAAGTTAACATTCACTTCCAGTGGATGCTGATATCGCAAACTAGATGGTTGTTGGTAGATGACAAGTTAACATTCACTTCCAGTGGATGCTGATATCGCAAACTAGGTGGTTGTTAGTAGATGACAAGTTAACATTCAATTCCAGCGGATGCTGATATCGGTAGTTGTTGAAAGTAGTTACAAGATTGTGAATCTCGGCCCTAGAAGGTGCGGAGTTCCTCGATCCTCTTCATTCTTCCAAACTTGTAATCATGACATGTCTTGAAATGACACAGCAGACCACAACAACATAATGCTAAATATTATCTCCCCTTACAAAATGACGACATCTAACAAGAAACTGCCAACTAAAAATTTAGGCATTTGCAAGAGAAAGGTTTCACTTCTTCCCCAAATTCCAATTCCAATCCGTAAAAACAATAACAAGGTGGTTGTTAGTAGATGACAAGTTAACATTCAATTCCAGCGGATGCTGATATCGGTAGTTGTTGAAAGTAGTTACAAGATTGTGAATCTCGGCCCTAGAAGGTGCGGAGATCCTCGATCCTCTTCATTCTTCCAAACTTGTAATCATGACATGTCTTGAAATGACACAGCAGACCACAACAACATAATGCTAAATATTATCTCCCCTTACAAAATGACGACATCTAACAAGAAACTGCCAACTAAAAATTTAGGCATTTTCAAGAGAAAGGTTTCACTTCTTCCCCAAATTCCAATTCCAATCCGTAAAAACAATGTACGATATCAGACAACAAACAATTCTTCTACATGATGAAGAATGACATTAAAAAGAAACAAAAAATGATTAGGACCTATATTATATTGGAGACATTCGTCACAATTCATAACATCTATATTCAGTAATTATTTACAAGAATTCGGAAACGTTTGAAATAAAATCAATCAATAAACCGGATATGAAATGATCCCTGCGCATGCCTCTAGTTCTAGTTTCTTTTTATCTTAATAGTTAATACATTCCTTGAACTTTGATCTGAAATAATTGGACTTTTAGATAACTTTATTTTTTTAGAATTCATTATAGAGTAGACATTTAATTTTCAAGATGGGGAGAAAGGTGTTTGTCATTGGTGTCGGAATGACTAAGTTTGAAAAGCCAGGTAGACGTGAAAATTTCGACTACCCTGAAATGGCAAAAGAAGCAGGAACTAAAGCACTCCAAGACGCCGGAGTGTCGTATAATGAAATAGAACAAGCTTGTGTGGGGTATGTTTATGGTGATACCACTTGCGGTCAAAGAGCTTTGTATCAGCTGGGTTTGACTGGAATACCTATCTACAATGTCAACAATGCCTGTTCTACTGGCTCCACTGCTCTCTTGATGGGGAAAAATTTAATAGAAGGTGGAATGGCAGAGTGTGTTCTGTGTTTAGGGTTTGAGAAGATGGAGCGAGGATCATTAAAGATGAAATATGCTGATAGAACCAGTCCAATGGATAAACACATTGAAGTGATGACTCAGCTGAGAGATTTTGAGTCTGGTCCAATCACAGCTCAGATGTTTGGTAATGCAGGCCGTGAACACATGGAGAAATATTCCACCAAGCCAGAACATTTTGCGAAAATTGCCTACAAAAATCATAAACATTCCGTAAACAATCCGTATTCCCAGTTCCGGGATGAGTACACTCTCGATCAAATTAAATCAGCACCCAAAATCCACGACCCATTGACTAAGTTACAGTGCTGTCCAACATCAGATGGGTCTGCTTGTGCTATATTGGCAAGTCAAGATTTCGTGGAAAAGCATAACCTACAGAGTCAGGCGGTTGAAATTGTTGCTATGGAAATGGCTACAGATTTACCAAGTGTATTCCAAGATAGAAGTTGTATGCAAATTGTTGGTTATGATATGTCCAAACTAGCAGCAGACAAGGCCTTTGCTAAAGCAGGGTTTGACAGAAATGCTGTTGATGTGATTGAATTACATGATTGTTTCTCAGCCAATGAATTAATAACCTATGAGGCCCTGGGCTTGTGTGAACCAGGAAAAGCTGGAGAATTCATCGACAGGGGAGATAATACCTATGGTGGAAAATATGTTGTCAATCCTAGTGGGGGTTTGTTGTCGAAAGGTCACCCATTGGGAGCCACAGGTTTAGCCCAATGTGCTGAACTCTCTTGGCAGCTACGAGGCCAAGCAGATAAACGCCAGGTGAAAGGAGCAAAAATTGGATTACAACATAATATTGGTCTAGGTGGAGCTGCTGTTGTATCATTGTATCGCCTTGGTTACCCAAGAGAAAATCGTTTACAAGCTGCCAATGTCAGCGCAACTACTGAAAGTGATTTCAAATCAAAAGAAGTTTTTAAAGAAATTGGAAATCATTTAGAACAAGATGGAGAAAATATTGTCAAGAAAATGAAGGGTATATTTTGCTTTAATGTTAAAAATGGTGCAGGGCAGACAGGAACATGGTATGTGGATGCTAAAAATGGAAAAGGCTCAGTAAGTTTTGGTGGAGAGAAGAAAGCTGATGTGACCCTGTCTATGAATGATGATGACCTGTTAAAATTGATGACTGGGAAACTGAATCCACAAACAGCCTTCTTTCAGGGAAAATTGAAGTTTAAAGGCAACATGGCTCTTGCCATGAAATTAAAAGAAATTCAGCCAAAAGCTGGCAGCTCTAAACTTTAAGCTATTTTTGTGTATTTCTCTTTGTCATTCTGAGCTTTAAGCTCACTATTAACAATGTTAAACGAAAAATGTTTTATCAATTTTTGTGTTCTATTTCTCAATGTAATTTCAAATATAATTTATATTTTGAGCAATGAGTTTCAAACTTGCAGAACAAAATTTCTACTTCATTTATACCGGCTTTATATTTTTTTTCCAAATGTCTTGAAAAATCTTAGTAAACTGAATGTATTTGTGGAGTCCATCCTATTAACGCAACTTGGATTTTCAGCTCTACATAATTTTTAGAGGATTCATATGAATAACCATGTCTGTTTAGATATTCTTGCTTTGATCTTTTATATATTAACCAATAGAAGACCATATTTGTAACAGTTATAAAGGTATGAGGGTAGTATTTTATCGATTGTTCTTTTACTGTTGTTTAATGGTAAGTGGCTCTGATTTTGAATATTGACAAATTGTCTTTCTAGAACTAATAATTCTACTGAAAAATGTAATGTATTGAAATAAAGTATTTTACAGGTTTTTGATGTTTTGTTTCATATACAATAAAATGTCAGTGCAAGACCAATGGGGTTGAGGGATGAGGGTGGAGCATGTTGCCCCCATCCCAATCAAATTTCTATCTAGTTCACACAGGCAAAGAAGTGGTAGTTGAGATAAAGAGAAATTGAGAAATTTAAGCCCAAGTACATCTGGAAATGTCAGCTTAAAAAATTCTTGAAGTGCAAAATCTGGAGAAAAAAAGTTACATGATTACACACCAAAGGCATGGTACATGTATATGGATCCCTATACCTAAACTATTGTGAAGTGCCACAAAAGCATTTCAAATATTAGACCACATACCTTTACCACCCCAGCATTGTTTATATGACAGCCATTAGCAGCTCCTTTGCCCTGACAACCCAGCATCACAAGATCACCTTGCCCCAACAACCCTATCACATTGCCCTAAACAACCCAGCATCACTTGATCACATTGCCCTGAACAAACCAGCATCACTAGATCACATTGCCCTGACAACCAAGCATCATTAGATCACATTGCTCCAACAACCAAGCATCATTAGAAAACATTGCCCCAACAACCCTAGCATCACTAGATCACATTGCCCCAACAAACCAGCATCACTAGATCACATTGCCCTGACAACCCTATCACTAGATCACATTGCCCTGACAACACTAGCATCAAAAGGATCACATTGCCTTGAAAACACTAGCATCAAAAGGATCACATTGCCCTGACAACTCTAGCATTACTAGATCACATTGCCCTGACAACCCTAGCATCAAAAGGATCACATTGCCTTGAAAACACTAGCATCAAAAGGATCACATTGCCCTGACAACCCTAGCATCAAAAGGATCACATTGCCCTGACAACTCTAGCATAACTAGATCACATTGCCCTGACAACCCTAGCATCAAAAGAATCACATTTCCCTGACAATTCTAGCATAACTAGATCACATAGCTCTGACCATCCAAGCAAGTGTGGTATTTCTCTACACCATAATAAAGAAAAGAACTTTTTATCAGGATCTTTATTGACCAATAGAAATACAGCAAAGCATTTATTCTTGAGCAGCCTTCTCTTCTGCAATCTTTCGAACAAATCCTGCTTTCTTCTGTTTGATGATGGCCATACGTTGAGCCTTGGGAGTCTTGGCCTTGTTCCATCTGAAAAAATTCAAATATCAAAATTAAAGGTACATCAATAAGATGGTATATTATCAAATTGCTACAAGAGGAAATATCAAATTTTTGGAAGAAAACAGTACATTCAGTTTCTCTATTACACAGATGGGCACTATTTCACAAAAACTTATTTTGTATAGACCATTAGGATCACAACTCTTATGCTTAATAGTCAAGCCAAGAGAAACTCTCTGTAATAATGTACAAGTTTGTTTTATATATGGTGTATCTCTGATATATATTCTACACTTCAACAATTACCACAGTAAGATTTACGACAAGGTTTTCACCTCTATAGTGAAAGAAAACTGACCTCTTTTTGGGCACGTCTGTTTTTGGTTTGGGTTTAGATGGACTGGGATCAGCTCTAATGGCAGAGTGAGTCTTCTGGTACATTGCTTCCATCTAAAAAATAGATATCATTGGGTTAAAGCTATGTAAAAAAAAAATTAAACAAAGACATGCCATCAGTTCTAGATAAATTTAAATTTTGATTCATACTTCATAAATGTAGTAAAGATTTAAGTGTTTTGATTGTAGGCTTTTAATCACACTCAGTGATAATAGAAAATATAACTATACCATTGATTCCATTATTAGATTTAATACTAGATCACAAAATGGTTGCTTTTTGAATATCAATTTATATTAGTTCAATAAACCATTTCAAAACTTACATTGTCTGGAGTGATTCCCAATTTTATGTAACGACTGAAATGTTTTTTAAACAATTCTTCGTCTTCTTCCTCTAGACTGGTCATATAATCTCCAACATGTTTAGCAAAAATATGGTCTCTATGGACACCAGCATCGTAATTCTTAGTTTCTCTATCGTAACCAATGAATCTCTTATTACTGAAAATAGATTTAAAAATATTAAAAATCTTTCAATTTATACTGTTGGGGTTAATTTATGACAAATTAAAGGGTGATCAAAAAAAATTTTGCAATAAAATTTTAATGCAATTATCCCAAAATCAAAAACTGGTTGAAACAAACACTACTTAAACACCAGTACTTTCATAAATTTCTGCTTTAAAAAACATTTATCAATTAGAAAATCAACTAGAATTGCTTACAATTATGAACGTATTTCGAGAGCCTTAAAATATTATGTAGGCTAAATTTGCAATTACCTACATCTAGACAATATATTGAATATCATTTGACCTAGTTTTCAAAGTCATAAAATAATTCGGTCACACCTTCCGTAACGGTTAATGATGGCGAAAATATGAAAATTATCAATTTTTGCTGTATTTAAGTACACTTATCTCTATGAATTTTTTAAGTAAGCCAAATTAAAAAATATCTGCTCGTAGACAATATATTGAATATTATTTGACCTAATTTTCAAGGTCATAGATTAAGTGGGTCACACCTTCCGTACCCGTTAAAGTGACCTAATTTTGAAAAAATCGAAATTGAAATAATTCGAAAGAAAATACGAAATTTGAAAATCGGTCTCCAAGAAAAGGTAGATAATGATCCATTGTATCTATGTGCTAAATTTCATCAAAATCGATCTATCAGTAGTGTCTGAATTTCGGATTTAAGAATTGTAACGAAAATTCAAAATGGCGGCCGATATGGCAGCTTGACCTAATTATTTAGGTCAAATCAATTACTATTGACAAGTTATTTATAAAACAGTTTTCACTTTTCACCTAGCAGTTATAGACCGGAAGTTACGTAATTACGTCATTTGAGGCTAAACCGGAAGTGGAATTTTTTTTTTCACATTTTTTCAAAAATTATAAACATATCGCCTATCAACTGGTAAAGTTTCAAAATTTTACCATTTATATTAAAGGAGAAATCACGGTCTGAAATTTTTGCCGATGACCCTTGAATATTGAATTGCAAATCGTGGGTAAAACATTTAACCTAATTGCATAAAACCTATAATTGTTAGTTGACAAATACATTGAAGTTTTCAAATCTGAAAATCTGGTCAAAATCGAACTGAAAATAAACTTGCTAAAGCAAAAAAACCTGAACTTCCGGTTCTCACTTCCTGTCAGAGATAGAACTTCCGGTTTTGTTTTATTTGATAATAGAAATCATTCTAAGATCAACTGTAGATTTAGAATTTCTGCACCTTTTACCAGTTTGTCTGCAAACTCATCCAAGAATTACAAAAAAAAAAAAAAAATAAAATAATCCGAACGATTACAATACGTTTTCGCCAAAGTCGAAATACGTAATAAATCAACAGCCCTACTGGTAAAACAATACAAGATGTTCTTTACAACCAACAATGTCCAGCTAATACCCATTAGTGATCATTCTTATTTTTAAAAGTTTCTTTCTACAAGCCCTTTCACAATAGGTTGTATTATCCCCCCCATCTCTAAAAATCCTCACATTTACCCTTCCTCTTAGAAAATCCTCACTGCTACCCTTCCTCTTAAAAAATCCTCACTGCTACCCTTCCTCTTAGAAGATAGCAATGCGATGCATTGAAATACGCCCAAATGGCAGCCATACTACAGATACATATGTTAAAGATTTTTCTATGTTTAACGATATATCTCGGTTAAAAGTATCCTACAACACAAAAATCAGATCAGATAAACTTTAAGTCCCCAATAACCCACATGCCAAATATTTTAATGACACCATATCTAACAAACGTTACAGAAATAACATGATGGCGATTAGCAGTAAGTCAAGTTAGTTTACCGGGAAATTTATCGCAGGAATTATTGATTGATACAAGACTTTTACAAAAGGTTTGCTCCTATTATAAAAGATACATTCACAATTTCAAGCCAGTCGTCGGCAGATGTCAAGTGTTCTGAAGTTAAAACTAAATAAAACTTAGGTCTACAAAAGCCAACGTTAACAAGCGATATCTGATTTAAGCTATTGATATCGGGAATAATCAAATACATTTTAGTAAGATAAAACCTTTATTAGGCCTACCGGTATTTAAATATTTTGTCGATATGAGAATATGGCCTTCCAACATAATGTAGGGTATTTCAGAATTTGACCTACTTAATCGGAGATTTTCTTTGGAAAGTCAGTCGAGAAGACTGTCGTCAACATATTGACTCAACTCACTATTTTACATGTCATAATAACATTGTTTGACGAATGCACTGCATACTTTGATAATAAAATAACACAAACACAAACCTTCGTGAAATATAAAAAGAAAGAAATTTAAGCTGTAGAAGTGACAAGATCGACATAATTTATTAAATTTTAGACTCGACAATCCAGTCCTTCTGATATCTATGTTATTGTAATTAGTCTGGGTGACAGAGACTATAATTCGCGGGTTTATTGACTTCACGCGTTCGGATTGGTTGTGACGTCGAAAAAGGGGAGGTCTGTCGAATTGTCAATATTGTCGACTGGAAAATAAGTACAAGACTGTTACCCTGAAGTTTTATGCTATATCTCGGCCAAAAATTGTCCGATCAGCACCAAAATCAATAGGGATCCTCTTTGTAATGTTATTAACCCATATAACAAAAATAAAAAAGATCCATTGAGAATTGTAGACTGTAGAGTGAGTACAAGAAAAATGTGAACAGACACACACACAGACAGACAGGGGTGATCACAATATACGACCAAAATACATTTTGGGCGTATAAAAATCCTCACTGCTACCCACTTCCCCAAAATCCTTACTATTTCAAGATTTTCTCCTGAAATCTAGTGCATTTTAGCGATTACCTTTTAAAATTTTTAATATTTCAATTTTTTTTGCCTCATTACTCCCAATTCCCCATAGGAATTTAATCCCCAGTACTCCTGAAAACCTCTGTTTAACCAAGAATGCCTCAGAACTTGACTGACCTATGTGGAATATCCAGACCACCATCAGCAGCACCTTTCATAACACCAAAAACTTTAGCTCCAGTGGAACTTCTAGACAAGCCAATATCTAAAATAGCTCGGAATGCTCCTGGCTTGTCAGGAACTTTCTCAACATGGTAAGCTTCACCATCAGGTGCTTCTTGCCCTTTGTAAATACCATCTAGTTTATATTTCTGTAATAACTGTAACAAAGAGAAATTTATGTTAAAGGGAAAGAATCACTGTTTAGCCTATTATCTTTGGTCTCAGAAACAGGAATTTTCAGCCAAGCTAATTAATGATTCCAAGCCTTCAAAACACTATACAGATCCATCACATGAACAATTAAAACATCTTAATATAGAGTCCACTATTATTCCTTCAGATTATTTCGCTTGTAAAGTTTAACATACAACTTACTCTTCTGGCCAATAATAAACCTGTACAATAAGCAGCAGCGTAATTAGTCAAACCAACTTTCAATCCATATCTAGGTAATTCATGAGAATATGCACTGCAGATTACAACATCACCCTCGATTTTAGCATAGGCAACCTGTTAAATAGAACAGAACAAACTGGATTGAGGCATAGAATAAAGATTACAATAAGGCAGTCTATAATATACAATGAAATTCTTTAATGACATTAAGTGTGGGATCATATCATGTAACAAAACCATTCAATTTGATAGTAGGCCCTATACTACTCCTAGGCTATATTGTGCACAATGTTTCATTAATGTACTTTGTCATCAGTTTATATGGTATACAACAACTTGGTTTTAATGTAGACAATGTTTCTACAATTTTCATTGTCTCTAACTTGCATTTATTAACAAAGTGAAAGAAAATCATGTCAATAAATGAGCAAAACAAAACTATTGTCCAAGCAGAAAAACTTTACTAACAAATAGCCACAGAAATACAACAGATCGGTCTCACCTACCTGACAAGTAATATCTTTATTAGAAAATCTAACAATCAATCGATATTTGGGGGTGTTGTATTTACATTTTTCTTGAAATATCAATCGTTTTCTTGCATAGTAGTCAGTCTTGCCCTCTAAAATACAAAGAAAATTGTTACTCTTCATTAGTCATTTTTAACATGAATTCACCCTAATGGGTTGGTCACTATTTTACACACTGAACTGAGAGCTACTGTATCCCTTATCACAGCAGTAGTTTAACATAACATATGTATAAAGATGGTTTTCAAATCATGTTTTGAGTCTTTCTTCATCGGATTGGACTAATAAATGAGTCATGCAATCGGCAATGAGAGAAAAATTTGTCATGACAGTGGAATTGACCGGATATTAAACAATTTCCAAATATTGAGAAATTTAATGCAAACAGCTTAGCCTGTAGGATAACACCTAAAAAAAAGCCTAAGTAAATGTTGATCTTGTCCTGGGTTATAGAAACAAACCTTACCTCTCCTTCTCCTGAATTTGACCTGGTATCTTTTAAAATAAGCCTTGTTTTTCTGAACTTTGACAAAAGGCTGAAATAAGAATAATCACAATAAAAGCTTCAAATTGGTACAATACCATTTCTGTAGCACTGGACAAAATCTTCAACAATTCCTCAAGATATGAGAATGGGATTAGAGGTCAGTTTAAAAAAAATGATTTAATGTCACTAGAGATTTGTTGCAGTAAAGAGTTCCAATGTCAATGATGAGATTATAGAATGAGACAGAACATTTTGACACATTAATGGATTGAAAAGTCTACAGTTGTTTGTCAGAGCCAATGGAAGCTTAAAATGATCTGATATGGCAAGACTTGAATTCAAAGATAACATTCAATTCTAATACTATTCAGATTTTGAAGGTAAACAGACAACACTTCATAAAACTAAATTGAGAAGACAGTTCGACGGCCTAAATGAAAAGATGTGATTAAGCCACGATCTCGGGTTTATCTAGTATTTAAAGGTGTTGATGCGATCTGATATAACGACATTACTAACAACATCAAGATTGCCACATGGTTCAATTTCGATAACATTGAATGCATTAGACTTGAGAACGTCATAAACTCTAGGTAAACTATCTCATAAATATCGTAAAAATGCAAAGCCATCGGTCGAAATTATGTATATGAGGGTATAGATTGGACTTTAAATGAAAGATTCTTTTATTTTTGGGAGTTGTTAATGGCTCACCATTTTTGAGAGGAACAGTGAAACACCAGAAGGGTTTTCTGAATGTTTTCACGCTGGTGTTCAATAGATAAAGGAAGTGAAATTGTTGGTCATGCGCGAAGTTGAGAATAAACCGGAAGCGAGTGTATCGTCCTTGACCTTTCAAATTTTGACCAATGAAATTGCGAGGCGGTTTAATGGACGATAAATGTAAGATTTTTATAACTTTCTGTCAAATTATATTGAATAATTAAGATCGAATTGGGTTTTGCGTCTCACAAATTCGTTGCAATGGGGATATAAACTTATTTTATTGAATCAGCAACTTTTTGAAACTTTCAAGACATTGTGGCGAAAAATGACGGTTTAATTTCGATCACAAATCAGTTTCAGAAGTTCTGTATTGAAACTTGTCACTGCATGTTTCTTTTATAAAAAGACAACTCTACAAACATTAAGTCTATTTCATCTTGTTAGTTTGTAAGGGCACGTCAATGCTCATGGTTAAATAAAATGGCGGCCTGTGAATTGAGGAATAAACTTTTGAAATAGGCCTACAATTTACTAATTTGATAATATAATACTCATACTACTTTATAAATACAACCATGTGTTCTTCTGATAATATAAATTAAATAGAGGCAATGGGAAGAATGTAGGGACCGGTAAACTATTTTATTAACATTGACAAAATGTAAGCCTGTGATCATAGTCATATTCCATTCAATTTTTCATTGCTAATACATTAAGTATTTTGTTAGCCCAGTACCTATCTGTACCCATCTGCTAACTATCTATTGTGTTATTAGCAAAAAGTTTCTTTCTGTAATGAGCACAGTTATTTTTGTTGTTTTTTCAGGTCACCCTAAATCAATGTCAGGATGGAGGAAAATTTAGGTCCCATGACCTTGATGAAAAACGTTCAGGATTTGAGACAGAGACTAGCAGAAACAGAAAATAATCTGAAAAAATTAAATCGATTTGAAAAACTGGATTTAGATCAAGAATCTGTGGCATCTTCAAATAAGTAGGTTAATCAATCTTCCATGATTGATAAGAGCTTATTTATTATACTGGCTTGTGTTTTGGATACACATTCCCAAACAGGAACACTTTCATAGAATAAAAGTTTTTTTTAAATGTTCTGTTTAATGTGATACTAAGTCTTTGAATGAACATAAAATAAATCCTTTCTACCATTTGGTCTTGATCAGACCTCTTGACATTGACCTTTTAAATATTATCCATATTCATCTACAGCTGGGTGGACAAGAATACTGACAAAAGATGACTTATTCCAGTCCACAAAACTATCACTGACCAAAATTAGAACAGCTGTCCCTCATTCTTTTGCGAATGAAGGTTATTGATAATTATTGTTATTTTCAGTGAAGATTGTATCCGAAGAAGAGTTCAGAAATTAGAAGATGAGAGAAAGAGGATAGATAATAACAAAATAGCTGTGAATCGTGATGGGGTTCTCCATGCCTCACTAGTTCGTGATAGTCGACCTGATCACGATGATATCACAGATAGAGAGAGTGTACGATCAGCTATTAGCACCGTTCCTGATTCTTATACTGGGTTTTTAGATAAACAGTTTCCTTCCAGTACTCCTACCAGTCAGAGGGTAGGTGGCCTTTCTCTGGTAATAATAATAATAAACTCTTGAATTTACATGGGTCAGAGTTAGGTCCTATATACAAGGGCATGGTCCTGTCTAACATCAGTCCATAGTGACAAACATATACTCTTTATTTTACATGGGTTAGAATTGGGTCCAAGACACAAGGAAGGACATTGTTGTGTTGAACATACAGCCCATGGGGGCACAATGTTGTTGAAAAAATGATTTTTGAGAGGGTTAAAGAGACCGCTAAAAAGGTTTATTGTCAAGCTATTGCGAACTATGTACTTATACCTTAATAGTCTCCTTTCTTGTATCATGGAAGTTTGTAAATGAGGTGATCTTTAAACCTTTAAATTTCTTTAAAAGACTGGTAAAGCTGTAGGATTAAATCATGAAGATGAAGATAGCTACTATATTCAGGCTGGTGGAAGTCGTCTTAATAAATCAGGGAAAGACAACAATGATAAAGTTGTTAGACAAAATCAACGATTATTATCTGAAGTTGAAAAATTAGCTTATGAACTACAATCAGCCAATGCTAAGGTAGGGAAAACAGGCTCCTACTGTAAAACATAACAAATGGAGAACATGGAAAATTACACACCCTTAGTTAACCTAGAAGTGATGAAGGGTTTTATTGTAATGGTGCAAGGGTCCTTGTATTTGGGTTTTTTGCATCTCAAAGTGTGCCACCGAACACCCATAGGTCATAATCTGGAGAAACCAACCTGATCCTCGCAATAGAAAAAGTATTGTTTCTTAAAGACTCAACTTTCAGTTGAATGCTGTTGGATTTGCATCTTGCTAACAGTCAATGCCATATTTATAGCTCTACTAACACATATTATAATATATTTTATTGTATTTTAGATTCGTGAATTGACACGAGAGTTAAAATCAGGTCAACAGTCCATTCCTGACCTCGAAGATAAGGTGATTGGACAGAAATCTGAAATAGTTGCTTTAGAGAAAGCTCTCAGGTTTGTTTTAAACTTTAAGTTGAATTCTTTAATGGATTGATTGATAAAAAATAAATATATATAGATATTAACTAATGTAGATATATCTATGTTTGTAAAGCTATACTACATTCAATAATTTTTATCTTATGATATGGAATCTGCCATTCCTGGTAAAACTGTCTTGTAAATTCTATAGAATTGTATGAATAATGTTTTCTCTGCCATTCCTGGTAAAACTGCGTTGTAAATTCTAGAGAATTGTATGAATAACGTTCTCTCTTGTTGTTTAGTTATTAATATAAATATAATTATAGAAAGGCAGAAGAGAATTACGAAGAGTGTCAACGTAAACTAGGAACCTACGAGAAACATGCTAATAAATCTCAGAATGAGGTTGACGAATTAAGACTACAGTTAAATAAAGAACGGAAATCACGAAAACAGTAAGTTTCTGTCAAATTTCACTGATGTCACTTAGTTACTGTGATGGGCCAATTGATGTGGTTATTTATCAGTTTTTGATAAAATTTAAATCATAAAGCTAGAGCTATTTTTTTTGCAGAATAGAAACCCAGCGTGATGAGGCACTACAGAATTTCCTGGAAGCTCAAGAATCCCTCGAAGACTATCAGAAAAAAATGAGAACTAAATTCCGACGGGTAAGAATAATCATTACTGCATAAACTGTGGTAATCATTTCTAGAAAAAGACTGGTATTCCACTACTTAATAATTACTTACATACAGTTCTCAGTACAACATTATCTGAAATAAACTATAGAAACCTATCTGTTCTGTCATTTCATATTATTTTACTTTCATCACACAAAAACAAATCCTACTAACATCTTTATAAGTATTTAGACAAGATCTTGTTTAAAATATTTCTATTATTAATTGATTATTAAAAAGTACCATGCCATGAATTATTGACTAAAGTTGATAATTACTACCTATTCTGTATGTGAAACAATGGTGTATATTATATATAAACAGCAAGAAGATGGTGAAGATTGTTTACGAGATGAATTGGACCAGGTGATATGTGAACGAGATGATTTAATACAACAGTTAACAACTGTCAATATTACAGTGGAGGAACAGGAGGTTGAAATCAGGTTGGTTGGAATATTACCTTTCTGTCAGACACATAGATTCCAAATCACAATCAAAATAGTTTAAAATTTTATCTCTGACAAAAGAGGAAGCATGAAAAGGTCCAGCTCTTACCATTAATCTCTTAATTAACTAAATTAATTGACCAGTAGTGTTAGAGGTCTTATTGACTAAATGTGATTTAATTTTTTCATTATTTTTTTTTTAACTTCACTGACCTATACTTGATTTCCGGTGGAGCCTATTTGCAAATGGTCATTTTGGCAAGACTGCCAGTCATGACTGGCACATAGGGCCAAATCAACAGCCCTGGTCCAGCAGCTATCTGTACAGAAAGATGTCTGACTATATCACATCTTGCTGCTGACAATTGTTCAAAGTATGAAAATCTACTTTAGATCATCTGTTTCTGTATGGAGTTTAAGTTTCCAATAACAGGATTTGAGGACTTTAAATTAATGCCAATTAGGTATAGAAAATAAACCTAAATTTGATATTCATTCAATATGCTGCACAAAGCTTTGATGTGGTGTTTGGTTTTTATTCTTAATGTTGTATTTCAACAAGACTCATACATTAATTTTTTAAGGGGAATAATCACTATATTTCAGACGTCTTCAGACACTAGAAGAAGTTGAAGCTGAAACAAAACAGGAACTGGAAGATGAAAATACTGAAATGAGAAAACAGATCACCAAACTAACTACTAAAATAAGTAAGACATTGTTTTATTGAGAAATATATTAAATACTGGTGTTGTTGATATTGTCAATTGAGGCTGATATACTGTAATGGTATACAATTATACATGTACATTGACTGTAATATATACAGTATCTGTATTTCATATCAGTATACCTGTCATTCCTTATTTAATACCGATTACTAAATACATGTATGTCATTCCCAAAAAATATATATAAAATTATTAGAAAACTTTTTATCTCAAAATGTATCCATGCCAATTAGTTCTAGGTTGAAATAGATCAGTTGTCTGTAGATCTCTACCTAGTAGTGACACAGACTAAAATAGATCAGTTGTCTGAAGATCTCTACTTGACTCACTTCAGTAGAGATACAGACTGAAATAGATCAGTTGTCTGAAGATCTCTACTTGACTCACTTCAGTAGAGCTACAGGCTGTAATAGATCAGTTGTCTGAAGATCTCTACTTGACTCACTTCAGTAGACACACAGACTGAAATAGATCAGTTGTCTGAAGATCTCTACTTGACTAACTTCAGTAGAGACACAGGACTGAAATAGATCAGTTGTCTGAAGATCTCTACTTGACTAACTTCAGAAGAGACACAGGCTGAAATATGTCAGTTGTCTGAAGATCTCTACTTGACTAACTTCAATAGAGACACAGACTGAAATATATCAGTTGTCTGAAGATCTCTACTTGTCTAACTTCAAAGGAGAAACAGGCTGAAATATGTCAGTTGTCTGAATATCTCTACTTGACTAACTTCAATAGAGACACAGACTGAAATAGATCAGTTGTCTGAAGATCTCTACTTGTCTAACTTCAATAGAGACACAGACTGAAATAGATCAGTTGTCTGAAGATCTCGACTTGTCTAACTTCAATAGAGACACAGGCTGAAATAGATTCTAAGTAACAATATGATTTAATTCTGTTTGAATATTTCTAACAGCAACTTAATAACAAACATATCTTTATAAAAAGGTTATAAAAAACTAATATTTGATTCTGTATCACATATTTTATTATGTTATTATGTTTATAGATAAACTACAGAGTAGCAGTTCCGATCAAAATATGTTACGTGAGGAAAATACAAGGTTACGGCAACAACTTGATGAACAGGGGAGACAACTACAATTAGTACAGCAGGAAGTAGAAGAAAGTCGTACAATGCTAGTACAAATTGAACAACTAGCAGATGTACAATTATCGGTAGGTTTAATCATACTACTCTACAGTTATTTCAGAGCCTGAAACCTACATTCTCAGTGGTTGGTTATATCTGAACAGACTCCAACTGGTTTCAATTGAAGGGTATATTATTAGAAATTTTAAATAAAATATGGAATCTTTTAGACACAGTTTTAAGATAAAAACCTTAGGCCTTTTTCTCAAAAGTTAAACATGAAAGTTAAAATCCAGAGTCCTTTTTTTAGAAAAACTTACTAAAATAAAATGCAGATTTTAAGAAATACAGTAATCTTATTGGATTTTTTAGTGATGGACCAATCACTTGACTGGAATACTAAAATAATCTTTGTTAAGATTGTAGATAAATACTATGATCTGATTGGTTAATTAAACTTTTTTTTAATTCGATTTTAGTGATTTGATACGTAGATCTATTCTGGTACCTACGAATGGACTTTTGAGATTTATCATCAATCTCTTGTTAAGATTCAAGAAAAAGGTTCCTGTTCAATGATTTAAGATTTTAGAATCAGGAAATATCAGTTTGTGTGTAGATTTAATCATAATGATGTGTTCCTAGTTTGAAATGTAATTTATTTATCTTGCATTTTGATAGCGAGATTATTCTGGTACCAACGACAGTGGACTCTCAGCCAGTTATCATCAACCATCTTTTACACGTAGAAATAGTGGAGGGGGCGGAGCTACTGTCACCTTTTCAACCAATCAACAACAAGATAAAACATCATCATCATCTCAAGCTGTCAAACCTATTGTCTCTCAGTTAAGGTACAACATTTTATTGCTCTTTTTAAGTTTTAATTGAGCCTGAAAGAACATTAAGTTAGCTCGGAGACTTGGATTCAGTAAGGTTTAAGACACAAAATTTAGTGGCAATGCAAAGTTAAATTGGTCAGTTGTCTGAAGATAACAGATTATGAAACTCTGAATAACAACATGTTATAGGTTCTGTTTTAATACTTCTAATCTATCATGTTTATAATAACAGGGTAAAATTAGCCAAGAAAGATTCGGAAATTCAGCGTCTACAAGCTCTACTTTATGAATACGAGGCTAATAATAACGCAAATTCTCTGGAAAACCTGAAATCAGAAATAGCTGAATTAACGCATATAAACAAAGAAAGTAAGATTATAGTTTATCTAGTTATATCCTGACTATCATCTAGTTATATCCTGACTCATCAAGGTTTATCCTGACTATCATCTAGTTATATCCTGACTCATCAAGGTTTATCCTGACTATCATCAAGTTATATCCTGACTATCATCAAGTTTATCCTGACTTCATCAGTTATATCCTATCATCAAGTTATATCCTGACTATCATCTAAGTTATATCCTGACTATCATCAAGTTATATCCTGACTATCATCAAGTTATATCCTGACTATCATCAAGTTATATCCTGACTATCATCAAGTTATATCCTGACTATCATCAAGTTATATCCTGACTATCATCTAGTTATATCCTGACTATCATCTAGTTATATCCTGACTATCATCAAGGTTTATCCTGACTATCATCAAGTTATATCCTGACTATCATCAAGTTATATCCTGACTATCATCAAGTTATATCCTGACTATCATCTAGTTATATCCTGACTATCATCAAGTTATATCCTGACTATCATCAAGTTATCACTTCCTGACTCATCAAGTTTATCCTGACTGATACATCAAAGTTATATCCCGACTATCGATCTGTTAAATTATCCTGACTATCATCTAGTTATATTCTGACTATCATCTAGTTATATCCTGACTATCATCTAGTTATATCCCGATTATCATCAAGGTTTATCCCGACTATCATCTAGTTATTCCCTGACTATCATCTAGTCCTGAAATATTTTCACAATCATTTCACTTCCTGTCCAAAATAAATGATGAAGGACTGTTAAAATTAATTTCAAAAATTGTACTGAAGTATTTAAGTCACCAATAATTTCAACCATTGTTGATATGACTGTCCATTGAAGACAAATTTTTACAATTTACTTCAGTCTTATTATTCAGTTAGCCTCGAAAACTAACTTTGGTTGAAGGTGATGCAGTTTTCCTATCATCTGATTGATGAACCACTTAAATCAATTCTTAATTTAATTTCATTATCCTATCAGATTAGCTTATTACCTTATACTTAAAATAAGGTACATGGTTGGATTTCTGATTTTTGTTTTATTATAAAAAGAAATTCTAATAACACCAAGAAGCTAAGAATCGCATTTTATTTCAATCTTAAATTTCAGATGTACATAAAAATCGTGATCTAGAATCCATGATTAAACAATTAGAAACAGATAATGGAAGACTCCATCAACAAGTCACTGATCTACGTCGTGATATGACAGATAGAGAGGGTTTTAACGTCTCCCTGGATACACGGCTGGCTCAGCGTAACTCTCAGATTATTGACCTACAGGAGGACATCAATAAAAAATGTAATGAGATTAGTCAGCTTGAACGAGAGGTATGTCGGCCATCTTTAATTTTATCAAAGTTTAGATCAAGGGACTCACTTGAGGGTGATTAATTTTCAAAATTAAGTTTGAGCTATTTGGGTGTTGTTTTAAGTTGAAGATCAGCATCTAACAAAAAGATTTGTAAACAGGTTGTCCTGCTATCAAGGTCACATAATATGGCTTCTATTTATCCTCTCATGATGGAAGTGCTTTACCGAGCATCACTATTGAAAAAGGTAGCTTTTATAGTAAAACGGATTTACTTTCGAGTTAGTTCTCAGTGATTCTTCTGAATAATAGAAATGCTTTACAAAACATACACTATTGAAAAGCCAGATTTTTATAGTTGGATATACCAGTAACCAACCTCTGATTAAAGAAAGAAACTGAAATCTATCAAATGTTCAAATACCATTCTACAATCTTTGTATTTATAGCTTCGTAAAAAGAATTCCCAAGTGTCTAGTGCTCAAGAACAACTGGATGAAAAGATGCGAGAATTATCGAGCCACATCGCCAGATCTAAACAACTAGAAGAAGAAATAATCAGTCGGGATGAAGAAATAACTTCCCTGACTGACGAACTTAGAAAGATTCAATCAGAATTACAAAAATTACATAAACACAGTGAATCTCATAAACAGACCAGTTTAAACCAATGTCAGGAATACCAGCGCCAAATAGATACGGTAACTAGGGTTTATTATTATTTTATTATTATTATTATTTATTTTTATTAGTAAATTATTATTTTTATTTATTTATTTATTGTTTTATTTATTTATTTATTTATTATTATGATTAATTATTATTATTATATTTATTATTTTTATCTATTTATTTATGTATTTATTTATTAATTTATTTATTATTTATTTCTTTTATATATATTTTTATTTATTTATTTATTTAAAGCTGGTCCACTCTATAAAATACTATACCTAGTTTACTGACTGGATCAAATGAGAAGTTAGATTAGAGAAATTTAACAGTGCCATCAAAATTTTTGTTTTTCAATTTTGAATGTATAACTTGTTAGTGCTATGTACTTTCAGCGTTGTGTATTTGTATTCTGTGTTGTTTATGTAAATGTCATCATAGATTTTTAACAAGATAGCACTCAATATAAATAATTATTATTTTATTTTTAGTTTATGTCCAAATTGAAAGAAATTGTATTGTTTTTACGTCTTTCTCTGTCTTTATCTGTAAGGATTAAATCTTGAACACCAGGATGATTATCAGCCACTAGGAGTTGAAGGTTTGAGTCTCTTTAAAGCATGAAGACTCTCTTAAAACCTAACCTACTCTTTCATCTAATTAACATTGGCTATAATTTCTGACTCATGTCATTGTTTAGAACTTGGAAATCACAAGGAACTGCTTACATTATATTAGGCTTCCTTTGCTCTTCTACTTTGACAATATATGATTTTAATAAATAATATACACTTTATGAATCTTACCAATACCACTTGATACTGAACCTGATTACCATGACAATATATATATTCTAGTTACAAGATGATTTGGAACGTAAAACACACCAGAATAAACTCAACGAGAAACAGCTACATAAAATCCAAGATGAACTCTCTAGTAAATCAGAAGCTTTAGATGAAATGGTGAAACATAGTGATCATATTAAACAGGTTAGTTGTTAGTTCAAAAATCCTAGTATCAATTTCTTTTGTCAGTCTACAAAATTACCTACTTACGACAAGATTCTCATTGAGCACAACAGAATTATAATTTATCAGAAGTTACAAGTGATTGTTGACAGTAATATAACTCATTGGTTATACACTCTATTTTGACTTTGATTATCCTACCATTCATAGTTGATATTAAGACATCAATTCTGTATATCAGGCTGTGATTGGTTGAAATGAATGTCAATTGTACTTAACTAAATCTTGTTAGATTATAATGGAGACTGTAGTTAAAATAAAAAAAAAAAAAAACGCAAGTTTTGATCAAATTTTAATTAGATTGATTTTTAGTTGAAAATTATCACTATATCTGTTGTTTGAGTAACGCAATTCGATTTTACTGACTTCAGGAACTAGAGAACGAGAGACGGCAGAACATGATTCGATCAAACCAGATCGAAGGTCAACTGTCAGAAAAATCATCACAAATTCAGCATTTAGAATCAACGTTGTTATTATGTCGAAATGAAATACATACACATCTTTCGAGTCTGGACGATTCGAAACGAGCTTTCGAACGAGAATTAACCAAGAAAAAAGAATTGGTAAGTTTGTTAATGGTGTCTTAACCTTCTTAAATTAGAGAGTTCTTTCTTTATTGTTTACATATATCTTTTGCTCTAAAAGGAGCTTTCCATTAAAAAACATAAGCATGTATCATTTTTAGACAAATTTTCTTTTTCATCATTTTGCCATTTCATAACTGTCCTCTGACTGTAGAAATCAGAATATAAATTAACAGGAAGAGACAACAATAATTATAGATATAGATAGAGACTTCTATTTATTCTTCTAAACACAATGTTTCATTACACATACAGGTAACGTTTCATTACACATACAGGTAATGTTTCATTACACATACAGGTAATCTTTCACTACACATACAGGTAATGTTTCATTACACATACAGGTAATGTTTCATTACACATACAGGTAATGTTTCATTACACATACAGGTAATGTTTCATTACACATACAGGTAATGTTTCATTACACATACAGGTAACGTTTCATTACACATACAGGTAATGTTTCATTACACATACAGGTAACGTTTCATTACACATACAGGTAACGTTTCATTACACATACAGGTAACATTTCATTACACATACAGGTAATGTTCATTACACATACAGGTAACGTTTCATTACACATACAGGTAACGTTTCATTACACATACAGGTAACGTTTCATTACACATACAGGTAATGTTTCATTACACATACAGGTAATGTTCATACACATACAGTAAGTTTCATACACATACAGGTAAGTTTCATTACACATACAGGTAACGTTTCATTACACATACAGGTAACATTTCATTACACATACAGGTAACGTTTTCATTACACATACAGGAACGTTTCATTACACATACAGGAAGTTTCATACAGACGTTTCATTACACATACAGGAACTTTCATTACACATACAGGCAACGTTTCATTACACATACAGGCAACGTTTCATTACACATACGTTTCATTTTAATGTGCAGTGATACTTCTAAATGTCATACAAGGAATAAATTACCAGTATGTATTATTTGATATAGCTGAGTGAGTTAGAAATAAAGAATAAAGAATTACAATATGAACTCCACGATATGAAACGAGAAAACCAAGATTTAGAACACAGTGTGTCAGAACGTCAGGCCATGTTACAACAACAATCTTTACGTATCATAGAACTCGAGGATAGCCAATCAGACCTTTATAGACAGGTACGTAGTGTGTGTTGAGTTGTAAAGAGGCTTTTCTTAATTTTTTATGTGTATTGGCAACAGTGAGAGCATCGATTTCGATTTTTAATCAGACACACAAAACTTTTGTGATTGTGAAAAAATTATAAAAAAACTTTGTTGTAAGCTTCAAGACCCAATTCTTATGTTGGTTAATGTGTTTCAATCTGGTTGCTATGACGAGATCATTTTTCCACATTATTGCTGTGAACCAGCTGTTGAAGAGTAAAGAATAAGTGTGTATTTCTACTATATTACTATTTAGGTATCAAGTCTAGAACAAGAGTTATTAAAGACACGTGGTTCTAGTCAACTAGAGATTGTAGAACTAGAGAGAAAGTTAAACAGTGCCTGTAGTGAACTAGAGAATAAAACAACTAATCTGAATGATCATTTACAAGTTATCAGGTAGAATTTCATGATTCATTTTCTTGATTGAGCCCTTGATCATCAAAACCCTCGTACAGAAACACTGTAACAACATGTCTCTCTATATTCACCAGAGTAAAATTCAATTAAAAGGTCACTTTCACAATGCAAGAAAGGTGACTACCACAATCAAAGTATAATTACAAAGTTTGTATCAGCTTGAGTTTCTACTAATTCTTGAATATTTGAATGATTCTAGAGACTATCAAGAAGAAAAAGAAGAATTGCTGAGTGAATTAAAGAATTTAGAAGATAAATTAGAGAAATCAGAGAAAAACAGGAAAGAATCAGCCCCGAGAATATCACAGCTTGAGAAAGAGATTCGTGATTTACGAGTCCAATTAGAACAAAAGTTAGAAATAAGTGAGTAGCCATCTTGAATTGATTTATAATTTGTTGTTTACCTTTATTTCCCTCCCTGATATGATTTAGGTTCAGGGTTCAATACCAGTATAGGTCAAGATAATACCTTCAGATTTTCCACCTGTTTTTCTCTTGTTAGTGAGGTTATACAATCTACATGCTGTGCACATTAAAGATGTTTAAGAGCAGACTAATGCCGTTATCCTGGTAACATTTCTCTCACTGGACACAGCATGGTGCTGTGTGTATTCCAGTTAGAGTAGTAGGTTGTAGGGAGTAGGATGTTATTCCCTGTTTTATGAAATAGACTAAGAGCTATGTTTGATGTATTTCAGTCAGTGATTTTGAACAACAGACTAGTAAAAGAGAAGATGATATGAGTGAACAACTACAGCTAGTAGCTGGTCGAGATGATTATATTAAAAAATTAAAGGTAAAAAAACAATAATCATGAGTGGCGCAGTTTTTGATTTTATTAGAAAATTCCAATCTTTACAAAATTCTACTTCCACATTACTATAGTAGAAATGTAAAGATACAGATCAGTTATAGTGATCATCAATTATTACAAATTTCTATTACTATTACATTCAGATGTACTAGATCTTTTTCATTATAACTCTGTTAGAGGAAGCTAGTTATAATAACTTTGTGTAAGAGGAAGGTGTAATCTAGTTAGTTATATTATAATAACCTTGTGTTAGATCAAGCTGTAGTCTAGCTAGTTATATTATAATAATCTTGTGTTAGAGGAAGCTGTAGTCTAGCTAGTTATATTATAATAACCTTGTGTTAGAGGAAGCTGTAGTCTAGCTAGTTATATTATAATAACCTTGTGTTAGAGGAAGCTGTAGTCTAGCTAGTTATATTATAATAACCTTGTGTTAGATCAAGCTGTAGTCTAGCTAGTTATATTATAATAACCTTGTGTTAGATCAAGCTGTAGTCTAGCTAGTTATATTATAATAACCTTGTGTTAGAGGAAGCTGTAGTCTAGCTAGTTATATTATAATAACCTTGTGTTAGATATAGCTGTAGTCTAGCTAGTTATATTATAATAACCTTGTGTTAGAGGAAGCTGTAGTCTAGCTAGTTATATTATAATAACCTTGTGTTAGAGGAAGCTGTAGTCTAGCTAGTTATATTGATAATAACCTTGTGTTAGAGGAAGCTGTAGTCTAGCTAGTTATATTATAATAACCTTGTGTTAGATGAAGCTGTAGTCTAGCTAGTTATATTATAATAACCTTGTGTTAGAGGAAGCTGTAGTCTAGCTAGTTATATTATAATAAACTTGTGTTAGAGGAAGCTGTAGTCTAGCTAGTTATATTATAATAACCTTGTGTTAGAGGAAGCTGTAGTCTAGCTAGTTATATTATAATAACCTTGTGTTAGAGAGAAACTGTAGTCTAGCTAGTTATATTATAATAACCTTGTGTTAGAGGAAGCTGTAGTCTAGCTAGTTATTATAACCTTGTGTTAGATATAGCTGTAGTCTAGCTAGTTATATTATAATAACCTTGTGTTAGATATAGCTGTAGTCTAGCTAGTTATATTATAATAACCTTGTGTTAGAGGAAGCTGTAGTCTAGCTAGTTATAATAAACTTGTGTTAGAGGAAGCTGTAGTCTAGCTAGTTATATTATAATAACCTTGTGTTAGAGGAAGCTGTAGTCTAGCTAGTTATATTATAATAACCTTGTGTTAGATCAAGCTGTAGTCTAGCTAGTAATATTATAATAACCTTGTGTTAGAGGAAGCTGTAGTCTAGCTAGTTATTATATTTGTAGTTTTATTGCTGTTTCATGTGCCAATATCCTATATTTTGATAACAGAATATAATGTTAATATTTACAGGGAAATCTCCAGAAATCTGATGACCAGAAAGCTGAGTTAGAACGACAGTTACAGAAGTTAAAATATGAGGCTCAGGCAAAATCTCAACTACTAGATGATACTCAAGATATGTTAAGGTAAGGATGTGAAAACACATTCAGCTTCAGTTACAATCTCAATTGTGGTTCTGGTCTTTAAAGAAAAACTTAATAAGATTATTCAGCTGCTATCATAAATTCTCAATAGAAGCCTGAAACCTTAAGGTAGTAACTGTATTGTATAAAATTGCCCCATTTGACGTCTTTGTGTGCTAAAATGATTACAATAGAAATTCATTCAGCTGTTGAATGATACCTTCAAATTGATGTTGCCTTCATAGATTTCTAAGAAAGCATACATATAACAAATTTTCTATTCTTTTCCTTTAATAGAAAATGTAATTTTCATTTTGAGCCGTATTCAAAACGAGGCCTAACCGTAAGTGTGTCCAGTACACATTCAAAGATTAAAAACTGTCCAGTTGGTTGTAGTGACCTAAAATTGATTTATTTCAGTAAAACACAGGAAGAGTTGAGAGAGACTAGACTAGAAGCAGATGAATTAAGACTAACATTAGATGACCGACAGAAAGAAATAGAAAACAGAGCCAAACAGGTCAGTTGATTACTTAGTTAGGTTGTAAGGCTGTAGTATTTTAGGTTGTAAGGTTATAAGCTTGAAGGTTGTAAGGTTATGTTGTAAGGTTGTAAGGTTATAAGCTTGAAGGTTGTAAGGTTATAAGCTTGTAGGTTGTAGTGTTGTAGGTTTAAGGATGGGAGGTTGTGAGGTGGCACCATGTATGTAAGCTGATACTTAAATTAATGTCTTGTTTCATATACATTTATCTTAACATCAACCCCCCTATCAATAATATTCAGCTTGGTGGGCTCTGATAGGATTGACTATTACATAAGTTTTTATATTTTCCAGTTAAGCTCATTAGATCAGACAATAAAAGAAACACACAGTGAAATGGAGAGTAGAATGGGAAAATTAACAGCAACTTTAAAACAATATGAAACTGAGATACAAGAGAGAACCCAACAGGTATTGTAGTCTGTAGTAATACTGAGTTATCTCCCCTGCCCATCTTCAACTTCCATTTGAAATGGTTAAATTTGCAACTATATTGTTGAGTACAAGTAATTGTATAGAACAGTGAGAGCAAACACAAGAAGTTTGTAACTTCCTGTTTCGTCAGCAGTGAATTATACATGCATCAACATGGATACTAAATGCCAGCAAATATAATAAACAGACTTTCAATTGTCTGGTTGTCTCAGCAGTTATTAAGGTGCCTTACAGTGTCTGGTTTGGTCCAATATTAATTGATTTTTAGACTGATGATGCATAATGTATTATTGTTATCTTCTTAAAGCAGTACTTGTACCTTATTCTTTCAAACTATTTTAAAGGGATTTTGAAGGGAACTAACTAACATGTGGGTTTTAACACCTCCTTGACCTCTACTGTTGAATTGCACAATGATGTTTTAGCATTGATTTACCAGACACTTTTATTCTCAAACTGAATGGAATCGGTGCTGGCTCACTTTTTTTTTAAATTTCGAATATATTTTTATTGTGGCTTTTTTAAATTTGGTAAATGTGGGATGCATACGTATGTAACTATAGTCAATATTGAACACAAATATAAGCCGTAGGACGAGTGTATTCTAACGCCTATTATCCCTTTAAATTCAGTTTATTATTCCAATCAGATGATTGTATTTCAGATGATTGTATTTCAGATGATTGTATTTCTTAAAATCTGGATTATATTTATGTTATTGAAATAAAGTTTGAGATTAGAAAATGAGATAGATCGTTGGCTCTATACCTAACCTTCTTGATTGTTGTAATTTCTAGATTGCTGATCTAGATGATACACTCCAACAGACACGACAACAACTACAAGAGACTGGCTTAAATTGGAAACAGGCTGATCAGCTAGCACAACGCCAACAGTTAGAATTACAGGCAAAGACTGCCAAACTTACAGAAATACAGAAGGTTGGTTCTGGTACAACTAAGTTGTGATATTTGTTTATTCTATCAGTCACTAGTAGGTGTCTGAGCAAGTTAGACACTTGCTAGAAAACTTTGTCGTCCCGGGTTACAATGATAACAGATCAACTATAGTTTTTGTTTTATAGTTTAGTTAACATAAATAACATAGAAATATAGACAGGCTTTTATCTCTTGATCTGTAAAAAGCAGATTTGATATTAAATTATTTAAGATTTTCATGGTCAAGCAATAATTTTTATATTTTAAGTTAAGTGAGCGACAGAAACATAAATTAGTTGAAGAGAAAGAAGAGAATATAGATATTACACAGGAACTCAGATTAACACGGTAAATAAACAATTCTCTCTTTTAATTTCTTATTAATTTTTAAAGGAGCCCAGGCTTTATTTGCTTCGGACAATCATCCGACAGCCTCAAACACATGAAATCTTTTGGTTAGCTTATCAGAAATAGTTTACAGGGCTTACCTTTGAAATTTGAGCCTTCAAATCCATGTGTATCCATAATTATCCGTGTTTGAAAAATCATAATGTCCTAAGAAATTACGAACGTCCCGCCATATTGGAAAACGGTTCGTCTTGATAATCAAAGAGTTATCCTTCCCGTCGTGCAATAGCGGTCATCTATATGACAGACTACAACGCATTTTTCAATTGTAGACTTTGTCAACAGGACACACAATTTTCAGACTGACTGGAGACCAGCCGTGTACAGCACGGAAAAAAAATGAAAAGTGAAATTTTTTGTTTGAGGTATATTTCAAGGTATTTTGCGATTTTCTTAGAGCTTGAGTATTTCTGAGGACTGTTTAAATGTAACAAAGGCCCAAAACGACCCATAAAAATCAAGCCTGGGCCTCTTTAATTTCTTATCTTTCTAAACAGCCATCTGTTTGACCAATTGTACTAAAGAACAGGAATATTAATCATAGTCTTAAGTGACTCTTCATAGCTCACTGTTCATGTCAACTTGCTTGATCATGATTCCTGTATGTGAATTGAAACGTTGCTTAAATTAAAAAAGAAAAAGAAACATTTATATTTTACAAGGATAACTACTTAGGTTCACAAGTCCGCTGTGACAGGGATCCTTTCTACCAGCTGGTCCTTGGCCAAACCTCTTGGCATTGATGTTAGAGAGGAGTAGTATATCCATAATAGTGTTCTTATTTATCTAACCTTCAAATTCATGTGTATACAGAATAATCTGAAGAAAGTTAGACCATCTTTATTTTAGAGAGCAACTTCAACAACAGCACAGTGAACTTATGTCAACTAGGCGTGACCTGGCTCAGTCTCATCGTGAGGTGGAAAGGTTAACCAGGGAACTAGAAGATTTTCATTCTCTATCACAAGTAAGTTTGGTCACAATGTTACTGGTATTATCATATTAAGCTTTCAGTTTTATATTTATTGATGCATGCCAAAGGGAATGATGAATTGGAGTAGAAAGAGAGCTAAGAATGAGATATGGTTAATTGCCCTGGGCCTGCCTCTGTTTACTAGTTAGTTATCCCCTTCAAATCTTGCGGTCTAATCGAGTAAGAATAACTGATTTCACAGACTCATATCTGGGTAGAGGACCTAGGTTATATATAGTAACGATGGTATGTTCCAGTGTAGACAAGATTGTCAGGGTAACTAAAGATGGAGAGTTTTTGTGTAAATAAAACAGGTGTTGACTAGAATTCAGCTCTAAGGATAGTCAATATAATTTTTACTAAAATATTTTTTCTATCAGAGTAAAGAGACTGATACTGTGAGACTAGCTGAGGAACTTGGTACAGCTAGAGCTCGGGAAGCAAAGGCTGAGGCACGACTTACAGCTGAGGTTCAACAACTAGAGAAAGATTTAGATGAAGCCAGAATACTACTAGAAAAAGAGGTTCGTGATACTGATAATATCTTATTCGTGCCTCGTTTTGAACACAACGAATGCAAGGCTTATTATGCCTCCTATTCAATGAAGGAGTGGCCTATTTGACGTCACTGAAAACCTGATCAACAGCGAGAAAGTGGGCTTGAAACTGACCTGTGTAAGGATAAAATAGCTTTATCATTCCTGATTTTACTGATGTAACATTTGATAAAGTTTGAGATAATAGTAATTTTATATGGTGAAACAACCTTTTTATGATTGCATTATGAGCCTTGTCTTGAAATACATGATACGTGAATAATGTCTATACAGAACCCTTAGTTTTAAAATTTTAAACATTTCAATACAACAGTCTTATGAAGAAAGGATATGCTAACTCTTCTTGAAAATGCAGTGTTGAAAGATTTTAATCAACTATTGAAAAGAAATAAGTTTGTCAGATATTTAGATTACAGAGTGTTCACATTAAAGATCTTCCAACAGATATAAATCAACAAAAGTAGGCCTGCACTTGTCATCTTTTCACAAAAAAGAAAATAGATTATAAATCTACATTTCATTTCAATTTTTTATTATTTTAGACCAATAAGTGCAAGGAGAGTGAGAAAGTAATAAAGTCGCTGAAGAATGAATTACAGAATGAGATGGAGAGAAAGATAAAAGAAATAAATGAATTAGAAGAGGGGTATAAAGATCAACTGTTAAAATCTCACGATGAATTGGATTGTTTACAGAATGAGTTGTTGACACGGAAACAGATAATTGATGTAGCCAATGAAACACTAGTTATTAAGGTAAGTTGTTGACATGGAAACAGATAATTGATGTAGCCAATGAAACACTAGTTATTAAGGTAAGTTGTTGACATGGAAACAGATAATTGATGTAGCCAATGAAACACTAGTTATTAAGGTAAGTTGTTGACACGGAAACAGATAATTGATGTAGCCAATGAAACACTAGTTATTAAGGTAAGTTGTTGACATGGAAACAGATAATTGATGTAGCCAATGAAACACTAGTTATTAAGGTAAGTTGTTGACACGGAAACAGATAATTGATGTAGCCAATGAAACACTAGTTATTAAGGTAAGTTGTTGACATGGAAACAGATAATTGATGTAGCCAATGAAACTACTAGTTATTAAGGTAAGTTGTTGACACAGAAACAGATAATTGATGTAGCAATGAAACACTAGTTATTAAGGTAAGTTGTTGACATGGAAACAGTTAAAATAATTGATGTAGCCAATGAAACAATAGGCCTACTTATTAAGGTAAGTTGTTGACATGGAAACAGATAATTGATGTAGCCAATGAAACACTAGTTATTAAGGTAGACTGTTTGATACCTGTGTGCTTTAGCCTGTACAAGTTAAGGACCCCCTGACAGTTCAGAATTGAACAAGAACAGACTAATGTTGTATCTTGGTAAATTTCATTCATTTCTCTACATGGTGTTGCCTGTCTTCATTAGCCCAAATGCATGCAGAAAGATAGAATGTAAGAAAAAACATATAACTTTTGTAAATTGGGAGATATTATATTTTTTCAAAATGTTTGTATTTTGTTTTTATTTGTATTATTTTTAGGAATCAGAAATAGTTCGACTTCAAACCAAGGTTTCAGGTTATGAACGGGCTGCCATGTCAGTTGTTCAAACTAAAGAATCAAAACAAATTCAACATCATCAATCTTTTAAATCTAGCGGACATCAGTCTCAAGGACAGTCAACTCATCATTATAGACAACCAGTAGCGCACCCTAGTAGTCACTCTCAACCAATCAGCAATCAGCCAGAATCCAGAACTCTTCCATCACATCAACAAACAGCATTTCATTCCAGCGACTATAGTCAAATTAGTCAGCTTCAAAATGACTCCATAAACAGCATTCCTGAGAAATTAACCAATCAAAATAGCCAGTCTAGTAATGATATGCGCAATAGAAATGAAGAAATTGGACATCACAGTGGACAAAATGGCCACCATATTGGACAAAATGGCCACCATATTGGACAAAATGGTCGCCATGACAATAAACAAAATGGCCATCATGTAAACCCTGAAATAAACAATCGTGTGCTACCACCGCCACAGTATTATATTGAAGGCTTAAGTGAAATTTCTGGAGAAAATATTTTACCTCCTTATGTCTTGTCAAGTCGTGAAAATAAAAAACCCACAGTCATTAGTGAATCAATGAATGAGCCAATGAGATTGTCTGATTTAAGTCACATGATGGATGAATCCACCAATGATCAGGTAGAAGATGTATTCAGAATGAGCAATCCATCCAGACGTCTGTCAGAGGTTGGAGATTTTCCAGTTTTACAATACGGTGAGTAGCAATATTAAAAAATATGTAACCCCCCAGTTTTCAATTAAGTTTTGAATTCTGGTGTTGTGAACCCCACTAATAATGCTATGGCTCCTACTCGGCCTTATATTCTCTTATACTCCTTTGAACATCAATGTGCCTGTCGTATATTATTTTTGAGATGTGTTTTGTAGATCCAGTAACAGCAATAGATTCGTATGAAGAATCTGAAGTTGATGTTACACTTAGTCCTGAAAATGGGTAGGTTTTAAGTTTAAAGTTCTAAACATTCTGGATTAATGGAATTACTGATTCAACTGAATTATGTTCATAAGAACAGGTTCAAGAATATGTTGCCTTAGAATGGAAAGGAATAGAAGATTAACTAAAGAGTATTAAAAATCCTTGTCTCTATCGTGTTCACAAGCCAATTTTGATGCTTTTGACTAAGTCAGAGCAATTACTCAAAAACTGTTCATTGATAAATTGTCCACATCAAACATGTTCAAGATCTTATCATTATATATCACAGCAAGTTTCATTCAAATTCGATGAAAACTGTAGTCTCTTTCAAATATGGACAGACAGATTGAGACCTATTCATGTTATTGATTAATATCTCTTAAATAACTATTTATTAAATGAACACAGGAATAAATTATGATATAACACACTTCTTTAATAAAAAAGTTCATAATGACATGTGTTAAATTGTGTTGAAACAATATTTACCTTGTTATTAAAGAAGTGTTTGATGAACCTTGTTATTAAAGAAGTGTTTGATTAACCTTGTTATTAAAGAAGTTTTTGATGAACCTTGTTATTAAAGAAGTGAGTTCTGAACCTTGTTGTTAAAAAAGTGAGTTATACCGTAATATTGCTTTTGTATATGCTATATAATAAGTATTGTTATAACTATTCAAGGTATGATGAAATCCGAGAAAGATTGAGGTGTAATGCCTTACGACAACAGATGATAGAACACGAGTTGAAGATGCTGGCAACCGAAGAGGATATAGAAATAACTACTGCTGATTTTAATAATTAAATTCTTGACTTTTGTTAATATTGTAAAACAAGGGAGATAATTGTGTAATAAGGGAGATAAATATTGAAGTATATTTTGATGTAAATCATGTAAAGCATTCCGTCCATTTGATATTTATTATAAAAACTTGTATAAAACATGGTGTTTGTTCACATTACTGGTCATCATTCATTTATATCAATCAACAGAAGGTGATATGGTACTTCTTTCTTCACAAATACTAGATCCATAATGGAAAATTGTATTTACATGTAAACACAAAAGAGAGGGGAAACTTGCAACAAAATGTTATTGAAGCAGTAATTTTATTTTATTGTCAAATATTAATACAGTCTCACCACCACAATGGCAAACTGTACTTTAGTTAACTGGTCTATTTTGGGCAAACAACCTCAATTTCAACCTGCGTATTGTTGGCAAGTGTCAACCCACCTATAGTCAACCCACCTCAATGTCAAACCATCTCAATGTTAACTTGAACCAGTATCCACACTCCCATGGTCAACTCGCCTCAATGTCAAACTGTACTAGTGTCAACCCACCTCAATGTCAAACAGTAATAATGACAACCCACCTCTTTTCAAAACGTTTAGTGACAACCCACATCGATTTCAAACTGTACTAGTGTCAAACCAGACTACTGTACCAGTGTTCACCCACCTCAATGTCAAACAGTTCTAGTGTCAACCGACCTCAATGTCTAACCGTACTAATGTCAACCACCTCAATGTCAAACCCTTTCCTGTGTCAACTCACCTCAATGTCAAAACCCTCTAGGGTACTAGTGTCAACAGTACTAATGTCAACCCACCTCAATGTCCAACCGGACAGCGTACTAGTGTCAACCCAACCCAAACCGAACTTGTGGCAAACTAGACACGTTGCCCGCTGAAGTAAAATTAAACTTTTATCCAACCACCTTTTTGAACATCCATTTTGACAATGCGCAACAATCGAAATAATCCACAGTTAAATTGCCCACTGCGATTCAAAATATAAACCCATCAGTGTTCATCAATCCGCTGTCAAATTGTCTGTCATTCATAATTCACCTTACATTGTACAGTCTCCGTCTACTGTAGTCGCCAATTTGAGCCATTCCACGTTATATCAGTATCAGTTTTTATTAATAACCCGCGTTATAAACTGAATCAGAATTCTGGTCAATATCGTTCATTTTAATCTCCAATTTATTCTCGATGTCTTTTAATCTTTCATCAATAGACTTGGATCCAAAAATATTCCTGTTAAAAATGACGAATATTGGGATAATTAAACAGATCAGCAATAAGAAAACAGAAACTGTGTAGTCCAAGACTGACGTGGTAAAATTAGAAGGTCTCCGTTCGTGACATTCCCGGTGTATAGCTATCTGCGATGTACATCCGGTTCCATTCCAAATTGCCACAAACAAACAGAAGGCAGCACAAATCATCTCAAATACACAGTGCAATAAAACCTGGAATATAAAACAAAACTAAATAAAGAGATTGTGAAGAAGTTTTCTAAATTTTCATGTTTATTAGGGACACTGATGACATCAATTTACACTCTAATTTACATTCTAATTTTCAATCAGACGTCTGAGATTCTGAGGTTCCTGAAATTCCACTAAAACTAAGTGTTTCATGACGTCAGTAATCCAGAAAAAGCTTTATCACATAATGACATTAGTTTTGGTGGAATTGCAGGAACCACAGACATCTGACTAAGAATTGTAATGATGCTTATAAACAAGTTTAGAAAACCTCTTTACAATCTCATTAAGACTGCGAATATGATATGGCTGTTGATCAAAACCTGTCTGAGGCTGAGAGCTAGGTCAACAACAAATAAATGAGGTAAAACGACATAAAATACCTCGAGGACTTGTTCACAAAAAGGTAATAAAATATCGTTATATTCTGTTCCTTTGATTTGTCAATAAATGATTTGAGGTTTATTCCTTAAATCTTGATTTAATTTTAATAATGTTTCTTTGAAGCTGTCTCCAGCGTTCAGTTAACATAATATTTTTTATCTCGCCTTGTGCCATGGCAATAGGTTAATAAATAGGTAAACCGTTAGAAAACAAACGCCGTGATCAACATCACCAGATAATCATGCTCCCTTCTGTCTGAAGACCATCTATCATCTTTTACTTTTATCTAATCAATCAGTGTTCCCTAATTTAGGTAGGGACTGCTAATGCCCTGAGACAGATTCAGCTTTACGGAAACTTCCGCGGATTGCCGAATTGCTATAAAATATGAACTACATACATGTTTTCTAATCTTTTTTTAAAAAATATAAATATGATATCCGCTGAAGATATCGCGTATTTAATGTACGCGGTAAATAAAGTTGGTTACTTTTTTAAGTCTTCGGAAAGCAGTCTAATGAAAGACGCAACACACTTCAAGGACAACAGAAAAAAACCTTAAATTACCGGCCTCGTAGGTGGTAATTAAAAGAATTTGGTTTTCCGAACTACATTGAGCAACTTACAAGAATAGACGTTGTTAATGGAGGACCATTCTGGTTCATGTTTCTCCAATCTACAAACACTATAGCACCTCCAATAACACCCTAAAATATACAAGAGCATACAGGATTCTTATTCTTTTTATTCTTATTATTGTCATTTCTTATTATTTACTCCCACAATTTATGACGATAAAAATGGTAAAGGGATTGTTTTTTGTGGCCAAAATATCTTTATTTGACATGTTAAGGACCCAAGAGAGTAAACTTACCAAGGCCCCGGTCCAGATGGACGAACCCGTAAAGAAAGTCAGTAAAGGTTCATCATCTATAGCATACACTGTAATTATACCCATCAACATCGACAAACAGCTAACAGACAGCAGGATTAACGATAATCTTAAATACCATTTCAATACCACTGTAAACTTCCTATCTCGGTATACTGAAATTAAAGAAAAAATATTTAAGCCTAAACTATTAGATACTATTTAGTGTTTACTTGTTTAACATGATTAAAATTTAGGTTGACTGACAAAAGATTTCCATATCAGTCAATCAACATATCAAACACTTATACGCTTCCGACTCATCAGGTCATCAGATTGGGTTAAAAGCTAATAAAGAAACGGAACGAAGTTTTTGGTTAAATATTAATTTTACAGTGTTTAATTAATAATTTACTGCTTGTTTAAAACGAAAGCATAAAGTTGGATTTGTTTGTCAAGGGTGGTCTAAAAATTCTAGAACGTGACCAAAATATGCATCGAATCAATCTTCTACCAACTGCCAATACCCACTCTTAAGATCAAGACTTTAGAAATATGTACAGTCACATAACGGGGAATAAAATTGTTTTTAATAAGTTTCAGGGTATAATTATTTAATTAATTGACTGTTTTATTACTATAATCAATACAAAAACGATAGTTATAGGCTGTAAACTTGGGAATTAATACAATCAGTGATGTGTACTCGCTGGTTATAATTCTCATCAATTTCCGTTCAATAATCTAATTCTGCTGAATGGGAATTCTGTAACGTTTTTGTCTGTGTTCTCTGAGGGGAAGATACTTGAACGACAACTCAAAAGTACAATTACTCATAAATAAACCAAATGCAAAAGATCCAAACTGCAAAACAAAACCTGAAATCCCAAAACAGCATGACAATAGATTGATATCAGCATATGCAATTTTCAAATGCGGAAGTTTATCAAGCATGTAAGAAGAGTGAGCCTGCTACAAGGCATGTGACAGCGATCTCTCCATAAATGCATTCTGCTACATACTTTTTCATGAGTTTCATTTGATTACCAACATTTGCATTATCTAGCCAACGAGACCTCTCAGCCATATTAATGTATTTGAACAAAATGGAAGAGCAAAAAGCATGTTACTCGGGAAAGGCAACGATTCTCTCTAGAATACGCGACCTGTCTATAAAAGTACACTAGCAATTGTTTAGATTGTTCATCAAACAAATAAATTCTGATCAATCAATAAACAAGATGAAGAACAACCCAGGTTTCATTTGAATAATGGTTCTCACATTGTTTAGCCCGTGACACGAGACCGTGGCCTTATGTAATATTTATATACATGTCCTTTATGAGGCGAGAATGAATACAAAATAGGTAGTCGTTGACGATGTTTTTGCACCTCAGGGATACAAGGCACATTTTATTGATTCCCAAGTTAAAGGTATACTTCCTACTAAAATGAAGATCAAATTTAAAATTTTGTACACATAATTATATTCATCAGTTATATTGATCAGGTAGCATGACTAAATAATGGAAAAATGATATATCAAATAAACTACTAGTATGTAATTATTGTAAACGCATCATTATTTCAAAGCCCCATTATTACATAGTTTTATGAATATTTGTAGGATTCTTTGGTATAGTTTTGACACCAGATCAATCCACTGTTGAATAAAAACTAATTTTGATATAGTATAGGAAGAACTCCTTTGTTTTTTTTTATTGTTGAGTAATTATTAAATGCCTTGGAGAGTACAACAAACGATTTGTTTAAAATTGAAATCAAGTCTATATTACAACTGTTATACAAGGTTTTGAATAGATTCTTATTTGTCTGTCCAAGGACTGGACAAATATTTGTCGAAAGAGTAATAGAAAGCCCAGACACCGACAGCTGCACAGATTGCTACTCACATCATTAAACGGTGCTTCCGCAGATCTGCCGCGTTTTAAATCCAACTTCGACAGTTGGTGTTGCCATTCCCCTCTTGTGGTAAACTGGAGTGTTTATCATAAGATAAAAACAAAACTAGGAATATTCATTTATTGAAATCAACTACTTGTTTAGTCATAAATCAGATACAAATATATCAAACTAATTGTCATTGATATCAATCCAAGTACCATTCTATTAGCTAGCTAACTATGTTAAGATCTCTAGCTAACTGTGTTAAGATCTCTAGCTAACTATGTTAAGATCTCTAGCTCACTGTGTTAAGATCTCTAGCTAACTATGTTAAGATCTCTAGCTCACTGTGTTAAGATCTCTAGCTAACTATGTTAAGATCTCTAGCTAACCATTTGAAATTTTAGCTAACTGTGTTAAGATATTTAGCTGTGTTAAGATCTCTAGCTAACTGTGTTAAGATCTCTAGCTAACTATGTTAAGATCTCTAGCTCACTGTGTTAAGATCTCTAGCTCACTATGTTAAGATCTCTAGCTCACTATATTAAGATCTCTAGCTCACTATATTAAGATCTCTAGCTAACTATGTTAAGATCTCTAGCTAACTGTGTTAAGATCTCTAGCTAACTGTGTTAAGATCTCTAGCTAACTATGTTAAGATCTCTAGCTAACTATATTAAGATCTCTAGCTAACTATATTAAGATCTCTAGCTCACTATGTTAAGATCTCTAGCTCACTATATTAAGATCTCTAGCTCACTATGTTAAGATCTCTAGCTAACTATGTTAAGATCTCTAGCTAACTGTGTTAAGATCTCTAGCTTACTATGTTAAGATCTCTTAATAACTATGTTAAGATCTCTTAATAACTATGTTTAGATCTCTAGCTAACTATGTTAAGATTTCTAGCTAACTGTCTTAAGATCTCTAGCTAACTATGTTAAGATCTCTAGCTAACTGTCTTAAGATCTCTAGCTTACTATGTTAAGATCTCTTAATAACTATGTTAAGATCTCTAAATAACTATGTTTAGATCTCTAGCTAACTATGTTAAGATCTCTAGCTAACTATGTTAAGATCTCTAGCTAACCATTTGAAATCTCTAGCTAACTGTGTTAAGATATTTAGCTAACTGTGTTAAGATTTCTAGCTAACTGTGTTAAGATCTCTAGCTAACTATGTTAAGATCTCTAGCTAACCATTTGAGATCTCTAGCTAACTATGTTAAGATCTCTAGCTAACTATTTGAGATCTCTAGCTAACTGTGTTAAGATCTCTAGCTAACTATGTTAGTATCTCTAGCTAACTGTGTTAAGATCTCTAGCTAACTATGTTAAGATCTCTAGCTAACTGTGTTAAGATCTCTAGCTAACTATGTTAAGATCTCTAGCTAACTATGTTAAGATCTCTAGCTAACTATGTTAAGATCTCTAGCTCTCTGTGTTAAGATCTCTAGCTAACTATGTTAAGATCTCTAGCTAACTATGTTAAGATCTCTAGCTAACTATGTTAAGATCTCTAGCTAACTGTGTTAAGATCTCTAGCTAACTATGTTAAGATCTCTAGCTAACTATGTTAAGATCTCTAGCTAACTATATTAAGATCTCTAGCTAACTATGTTAAGATCTCTAGCTAACCATTTGAGATCTCTAGCTCACTGTGTTAAGACCTCTAGCTCACTATGTTAGTATCTCTAGCTAACTGTGTTAAGATCTCTAGCTAATTTTGTTAAGATCTCTAGCTAACTGTGTTAAGATATTTAGCTAATTGTGTTAAGATTTCTAGCTAACTATGTTAAGATCTCTAGCTAACCATTTGAAATCTCTAGCTAACTATGTTAAGATCTCTAGCTAACTGTGTTAAGATATTAAGCTAACTGTGTTAAGATTTCTAGCTAACTGTGTTAAGATCTCTAGCTAACTATGTTAAGATCTCTAGCTAACTATGTTAAGATATTTAGCTAACTGTGTTAAGATCTCTAGCTAACTGTGTTAAGATATTTAGCTAACTGTGTTAAGATTTCTAGCTAACTATGTTAAGATCTCTAGCTAACTATTTGAAATCTCTAGCTAACTGTGTTAAGATCTCTAGCTAACTGTGTTAAGATCTCTAGCTAACTATGTTAAGATCTCTAGCTAACTATGTTAAGATCTCTAGCTAACTGTGTTAAGATATTAAGCTAACTGTGTTAAGATTTCTAGCTAACTGTGTTAAGATCTCTAGCTAACTATGTTAAGATCTCTAGCTAACTGTGTTAAGATCTCTAGCTAACTATGTTAAGATCTCTAGCTAACTGTGTTAAGATATTTAGCTAACTGTGTTAAGATTTCTAGCTAACTATGTTAAGATCTCTAGCTAACCATTTGAAATCTCTAGCTAACTGTGTTAAGATCTCTAGCTAACTGTGTTAAGATCTCTAGCTAACTATGTTAAGATTTCTAGCTAACTGTGTTAAGATATTTAGCTAACTGTGTTAAGATTTCTAGCTAACTATGTTAAGATCTCTAGCTAACCATTTGAGATCTCTAGCTAACTGTGCTAATATTTCTAGATAAAACTGTGTTCATATCTCTACCTAAATAGATGCCAATATTTAGAATAGGTTTTCAAATTCTCTGCAGCGACAGAAACTAGCGTCGACGATACCTTTTCAACTTGTCTTATTGACTATCTATAATGTTAGTGATCAGATGTATTTCTGTTTATATATCCATTTTATATAATAAAATGCTATAAGTTGTACTTCACGTAAACATGATGTGTTTGGAACTAGCATTTCTCATCACTGTTTAAGGCTGCTCTAAAGTGAACTATTCTTATTTTACAAAATTGTGTACGGAAAAACTTTGTTTAAGAGCAAATTAATTAATTAGTCTCCGTTGACTGAATGTGTTTAGAATTTTTTTACTATTTATTTTTGAGAGTAAATAATTGTAATAACGGAATTCTCCGACGTATATTTATAGACCATTTCGTTGTATATTTACTGAATTCTCCTTTGTTTAATAACGACGGAATTCTCTGATGTAAAATAGGGTAATTCTCCGAGGTTATAGTTATATATATAGTTATATTATAACGGGATTCTCCGGAATATTATTATGGAATTCTCCGGAATATTATAACGGAATTCTCCGATGTATAGTTATGGAATTGTCCGGTATATTATAACGGAATTCTTCGGAATATTTTAACGGAATTCTCCGATATATGATAACGGAATACTCCGGTCTATTACAACTGAATTCTCCGATGTATGCTAACCGAATTCCCCGATTTATATAACAACTCGGGTATCCGATGTATGATAACGTATTTATCCGATTTATCCGGTAACGGTGGTCTCTGGTATATAATAAAGGAATCCCTCGATGTATAATAAAGAATTCCCCAGTGTATAATACACAGTGTTCTATGGTAATTCAGTTAAAATAATAACCATGTAAAAAATTGTTAGAATATTGATTTTAAACCAGTTTTTATCGCCTGTTGCTCCTCACAATAAACTAGTTATTGCTCGGCTATGTGGGCTTCTCCAGAATTTAAAATTATAGCAGTCTTAAAACTGTCTTATGTTATTTAAAGCGGCATTCTGCTTCAATTGAAGGTCGAAACATTTTTTAGGTATAAAACTATATAAAGTCTACCGTTCATTTTTTAATCGCCACAACTATATTCAAAGATTTACGTAAACTTATAAAATCGTTAATCTTCAACTCTATTACTTAACAATTAGTATGCCAATATTTAATCAACACATTTAAAAACAAATTCAGTTTGATAAAGAAGATACATTGATGTAAATAGCATGCTGTAGAAATATTCAAAATCTTTTTGTAATGAAAATGTTGCGTACCGGTACTGTCCCTTTTGAGATGTTTTTAAACCTTTAACAGTGACAGTGACAGCAATAAAAGATGACTTAAAGAAAGAAATATATAGAAAGACCTAAATGACTAAGAACCGCAGACTTATTCTAGCAATTTTATTGCCTATTAATCACCTGAAAGTTTTTATTCGACCGTAATTTATCAAGAACCATGTACCTATCTAATTGATCTGCCGCGTTTTAAATCCAACTTCGACAGTTGGTGTTGCCATTCCCCTCTTGTGGTAAACTGGAGTGTTTATCATAAGATAAAAACAAAACTAGGAATATTCATTTATTGAAATCAACTACTTGTTTAGTCATAAATCAGATACAAATATATCAAACTAATTGTCATTGATATCAATCCAAGTACCATTCTATTAGCTAGCTAACTATGTTAAGATCTCTAGCTAACTGTGTTAAGATCTCTAGCTAACTATGTTAAGATCTCTAGCTCACTGTGTTAAGATCTCTAGCTAACTATGTTAAGATCTCTAGCTAACCATTTGAAATTTTAGCTAACTGTGTTAAGATATTTAGCTGTGTTAAGATCTCTAGCTAACTGTGTTAAGATCTCTAGCTAACTATGTTAAGATCTCTAGCTCACTGTGTTAAGATCTCTAGCTCACTATGTTAAGATCTCTAGCTCACTATATTAAGATCTCTAGCTAACTATATTAAGATCTCTAGCTTACTATGTTAAGATCTCTAGCTCACTGTGTTAAGATCTCTAGCTAACTGTGTTAAGATCTCTAGCTAACTATATTAAGATCTCTAGCTAACTATATTAAGATCTCTAGCTAACTATGTTAAGATCTCTAGCTAACTGTGTTAAGATCTCTAGCTAACTGTCTTAAGATCTCTAGCTTACTATGTTAAGATCTCTTAATTACTATGTTAAGATCTCTTAATAACTATGTTTAGATCTCTATCTAACTATGTTAAGATTTCTAGCTAACTGTCTTAAGATCTCTAGCTAACTATGTTAAGATCTCTAGCTAACTGTCTTAAAATCTCTAGCTTAATATGTTAAGATCTCTTAATAACTATGTTAAGATCTCTAAATAACTATGTTAAGATCTCTAGCTAACTATGTTAAGATCTCTAGCTAACTATGTTAAGATCTCTAGCTAACCATTTGAAATCTCTAGCTAACTGTGTTAAGATATTTAGCTAACTGTTTTAAGATTTCTAGCTAACTGTGTTAAGATCTCTAGCTAACTATGTTAAGATCTCTAGCTAACCATTTGAGATCTCTAGCTAACTATGTTAAGATCTCTAGCTAACTATTTAAGATCTCTAGCTAACTGTGTTAAGATCTCTAGCTAACTATGTTAGTATCTCTAGCTAACTATGTTAAGATCTCTAGCTAACTATGTTAAGATCTCTAGCTAACTGTGTTAAGATCTCTAGCTAACTATGTTAAGATCTCTAGCTAACTATGTTAAGATCTCTAGCTAACTATGTTAAGATCTCTAGCTCTCTGTGTTAAGATCTCTAGCTAACTATGTTAAGATCTCTAGCTAACTATGTTAAGATCTCTAGCTAACTATGTTAAGATCTCTAGCTAACTGTGTTAAGATCTCTAGCTAACTATGTTAAGATCTCTAGCTAACTATGTTAAGATCTCTAGCTAACTATATTAAGATCTCTAGCTAACTATGTTAAGATCTCTAGCTAACCATTTGAGATCTCTAGCTCACTGTGTTAAGATCTCTAGCTCACTATGTTAGTATCTCTAGCTAACTGTGTTAAGATCTCTAGCTAACTATGTTAAGATCTCTAGCTAACTGTGTTAAGATATTAAGCTAACTGTGTTAAGATTTCTAGCTAACTGTGTTAAGATCTCTAGCTAACTATGTTAAGATCTCTAGCTAACTATGTTAAGATATTTAGCTAACTGTGTTAAGATCTCTAGCTAACTGTGTTAAGATATTTAGCTAACTGTGTTAAGATTTCTAGCTAACTATGTTAAGATCTCTAGCCAACCATTCGAAATCTCTAGCTAACTGTGTTAAGATCTCTAGCTAACGGTGTTAAGATCTCTAGCTAACTATGTTAAGATTTCTAGCTAACTATGTTAAGATCTCTAGCTAACTGTGTTAAGATATTAAGCTAACTGTGTTAAGATCTCTAGCTAACTGTGTTAAGATCTCTAGCTAACTATGTTAAGATCTCTAGCTAACTGTGTTAAGATCTCTAGCTAACTATGTTAAGATCTCTAGCTAACTGTGTTAAGATATTTAGCTAACTGTGTTAAGATTTCTAGCTAACTATGTTAAGATCTCTAGCTAACCATTTGAAATCTCTAGCTAACTGTGTTAAGATCTCTAGCTAACTGTGTTAAGATCTCTAGCTAACTATGTTAAGATTTCTAGCTAACTGTGTTAAGATCTCTAGCTAACTGTGTTAAGATCTCTAGCTAACTATGTTAAGATCTCTAGCTAACCATTTGAGATCTCTAGCTAACTGTGCTAATATCTCTAGATAAAACTGTGTTCAGATCTCTACCTAAATAGATGCCAAATATTATAGAATAGGTTTTCAAATTCTCTGCAGCGACAGAAACTAGCGTCGACGATACCTTTTCAACTTGTCTTATTGACTATCTATAATGTTAGTGATCAGATGTATTTCTGTTTATATATCCATTTTATATAATAAAATGCTATAAATTGTACTTCACGTAAACATGATGTGTTTGGAACTAGCATTTCTCATCACTGTTTAAGGCTGCTCTAAAGTGAACTATTCTTATTTTACAAAATTGTGTACGGAAAAACTTTGTTTAAGAGCAAATTAATTCATTAGTCTCCGTTGACTGAATGTGTTTAGAATTTTTTTACTATTTATTTTTGAGAGTAAATAATTGTAATAACGGAATTCTCCGACGTATATTTATAGACCATTTCGTTGTATATTTACTGAATTCTCCTTTGTTTAATAACGACGGAATTCTCTGATGTAAAATAGGGTAATTCTCCGAGGTTATAGTTATATATATAGTTATATTATAACGGGATTCTCCGGTGTATAGTTATGGAATTCTCCGGAATATTATAACGGAATTCTCCGATGTATAGTTATGGAATTGTCCGGTATATTATAACGGAATTCTTCGGAATATTTTAACGGAATTCTCCGATATATGATAACGGAATACTCCGGTCTATTACAACTGAATTCTCCGATGTATGCTAACCGAATTCCCCGATTTATATAACAACTCGGGTATCCGATGTATGATAACGTATTTATCCGATTTATCCGGTAACGGTGGTCTCTGGTATATAATAAAGGAATCCCTCGATGTATAATAAAGAATTCCCCAGTGTATAATACACAGTGTTCTATGGTAATTCAGTTAAAATAATAACCATGTAAAGAATTGTTAGAATATTGATTTTAAACCAGTTTTTATCGCCTGTTGCTCCTCACAATAAACTAGTTATTGCTCGGCTATGTGGGCTTCTCCAGAATTTAAAATTATAGCAGTCTTAAAACTGTCTTATGTTATTTAAAGCGGCATTCTGCTTCAATTGAAGGTCGAAACATTTTTTAGGTATAAAACTATATAAAGTCTACCGTTCATTTTTTAATCGCCACAACTATATCAAAGATTTACGTAAACTTATAAATCTTTAATCTTCAACTCTATTACTTAACAATTAGTATGCCAATATTTAATCAACACATTTAAAAACAAATTCAGTTTGATAAAGAAGATACATTGACGTAAATAGCATGCTGTAGAAATATTCAAAATCTTTTTGTAATGAAAATGTTGCGTACCGGTACTGTCCCTTTTGAGATGTTTTTAAACCTTTAACAGTGACAGTGACAGCAATAAAAGATGACTTAAAGAAAGAAATATATAGAAAGACCTAAATGACTAAGAACCGCAGACTTATTCTAGCAATTTTATTGCCTATTAATCACCTGAAAGTTTTTATTCGACCGTAATTTATCAAGAACCATGTACCTATCTAATTGAATTTAACTAATTTAAATTATGTACGTTTTCAGCAACTCTTCGATAATTTCTAAAATTCTTTACAGTCAACACTTAGGAACATGAAATTAGAAAAGACAGTCATTGTATTATGTTGACAGAGTTGATAACAAATGAAATTGAACTGAGTCAAGTTAATTGATGAATATCTCTGAGTTTTTAATCACCTTACAAATAACAAGTCACCTCTATCGTGATAACCTGACCACAAGCTTCTGAGATTCCATGGAGATAATTGACGTGTATTTCTTCTATATGAATTACTTTGACTGTTTATATTGATCTGACAGGGTTTGATAAGTTGAAATAAAACACACAATGTTTTTATAACAAGCCCAGATTAAAGATGTGAAAATGAAAGAGTTTAAATAATGAGAAAAGAAGGAATGTAAGAAGTAAAATCAATAATAATTTGTTTCTTTCTTAGTCTCGTTTCTCTTCCCTTTCTCTTTCTTAACACATTTAAAGGTAATGTGTCTTCTAGATTAACTTCACAAGCATTTAGTCTATGGTGTAGTACTAATACTTTAGCTAGGGGTTTAATGGCGACCAATAGATAGAACACTTTGAATCAGAATATCAAGTCCCTTTGTAACGGTTTGTTAAACACCCTCTAGTTATTGTGAATATATAACCAAACGATAATGGATTAATTTATAAAATCAATCAGCTGGTTCTATCATTCAATCGAGTTTCATTAATTATCCTGCTCAAACCATGTTAGGCAATAAATGTCTATTCAATAGTTCTATCACCAGATGTAAGTGGCATGAGAAGAAGAAGAGAAATAAAAGCATTTAATTTTGGTTCAGGATCAAGGGGTGTAGCGGGATTCTACAACGTTGGCTCATAACAGAGCTTGGAGGATGGGAGTATATCACTTTATCATTCCTTTTCAATAAGAAAGATAAAAGAGGATAAACACTTTCCCAGTTGTAATTGTTCACAAACCAGATAGCACGAAGTGCTTTTGATACGATTATGAAAAAAATATTTCAAGAGAAATTGAGGAATGTCGGTTGAAACTGTGATAAATGATGTAGAGTCATTGTGCTAAAAGTCACTTCAACCCGTACACTACATAAGACATCAAATCGGGGTTTTATCAAAAACAGTATAGTTATGACTCAAATACTATTTAGTTCTTATATTGATAGATGGAATGCGTTCAATCAGCGTAAATACATCACCTATTTGCTATCAAGCCAATATCAGTTTCACCACATGCAGTGTATATTCAAATTAAGCGCTCTACTGATATCACTTTTATTTTATCAATTATTCTGTTAAACAGGTTGTATTTCCACATTATTTTGTATCCCAGGGAACTACAGTGTACTCTGAGTAATCCGACATATATCGGGACCGAAAAATAATGTCGGATTAACGAGGGTGCCGGATAACTCAGATTTTTTAGAAATTTAATCTTTCACATTTTACTATTAATAGCTCAGTGACCCACGTAAATACAACAGTCTATCTAATATTAAAAAGACAATTCTGTTTTATTTTATTCTTCAATATGTTGAGCTGCTATAATTATGCTTTTTATCAGAATTAATACGCCTTTCATCAGATTTAATAGGCCTTTATATCGAAATCAATACCACCAAATATTTCATTTCTACCTGTCGCATATTGTTGTTCAACCGAATTCATAGGTAAATTATTCTGTGTAATGTGAAACAATTTTTCGTAATTACCAACAATTAGCCCCATCAGTACGGGCACGCTTAGCAGGACGATAAGACATTGATTACTATTGTGTTAAAACAAGATATTGTTTGTGCACTTTAAATTTCGCTCTGTAGTGTCCCGTTTCTCGTTATAACGATGTATGCTACGATATAGTGCTAACTTAATAAACAAACCAATGTTTTATAACCTGCCTAGTGGATGGTCTATTACAATGTTTATTGCCGTCTAAATTGCACTTCTGTGGGAGTCTTCTTAGTTTGCAAAATCAGATCGATACCAATAATTGCAAGTAATACAACTAAATGTTAATTTATTCAGATTCGTTATCCCCTCGACCTCTAACCGGGATATATTGCGCTTCAAAGATAATATGTAAATTATACATGCCGACTTTAACAGGACACCGTGTGATTCAACTGACGTTTATTAGACGTAGTTTTTTCTATTGGAAATCTCGTCTTTTTGTTAAACTGTCATATAAAGACAACAGATGTGATTTAGTTGTCATTCGACATGGCGGATTAATACATAATTAATAGGAAATGGTCTGCTTCCAGAATGATTAGATCATTAATCCAATAATAGACTCGTCGATTATAGTCCAAAACTCACATCCAGACTTGATAGCTCTTTTGACAAAATTCGGGTGACAGGTTTTTTTTTTCAAAGGCGATAACTTTTATATTATGTCTGTCACGATACTAGACAATTCAACATTTTTATTTCAGTTTTATCCGAAAAGCCCTTCACAACTTTCACTTCAAATGCGAAATCTTATTCCAGCTTCGTTTTTAACTGGTCAAATTGAAAATTTGAGTGGTCAACATTTTCAGATACCCGATATCGTTTAAGTTTCGGACACCGTTTCCGATTAAGTTTCAGGCTAGATTATTCCAAGAGTTGAAACTATAGTTATTGGAAACTGTATAATTTTCAGATAAAGTTCTAATTACCATTGATTCGTTGATGGCATTATCTTCATTCTACCAACTAGTATGTCGAATATCGTATATCGTATTTATTTGTATGATGTGTCCCGTCTCATCAGCGTTTATTTATAGATGGGCACTAGGTTCTGTTAGAATATCACGCCAGATTATGTGAGGTATTTGCAGTTATGACTAGCTGGCGTGACCAGAAAATGAGAATAAGAAAATAGTCTTTTCGAAAACACTACAATTAGAAAATACATTTCAATGGATGCTACAAAAACCCTATTCAAGCACTTTTTGTGTGACGTTGAGATAACTTGAATTTGTTATTGCCTGGTATTCCAAATAAACCTTATATACAAACTACAGAGACTGTATCACTCAGCTGCTCGGTTTGTAACCAAAACTTCCCGATATGACTATAGTACACCTATTCCCCGAGAGCTCCATTGCGTACTTTGTCTAGAATTGATTATAAAATCATATCATTAACATATAAATGTATTACTAATCTTGCTCTGCCTTATTTAAGTAATCTTCTCACTTTAAATCGGCCCTCGAGAAACCTCCGACTGAGTAAGGATAATTTTCTTCTAGTAGGACGCTATAGGCAAACGATGTATGGAGAGCGTGCTTTTTCGATAAGAGCTCCTAAACTTGGGAATAAACTTCCATTTTCGCAAAGAACCAGTCCATCGTTTTCAGTTTTTAAATCAAAATAAAAAACATATCTTTTGATTGCTGCCTGTATGTAGATTTTATTACAATAATATTTTACTCTGAATTTAGTCAATTTTTTTATTCGCACTTTTTGCAAATATTTGACTATATTATAAAAAGTGTTTTATTGTTAAGCGTAACTGGGCACTCTGTTGAAAGATGTGCTATATAAATACATCTTTATAATGATAAATAATTATATATAAAATAAATAAAACGGCATCGTACCAAACAGTATTGATCTTGGAGCAAGTGAGGTAAGATGTACAACCAGCGCCACCGAGAAGCTACCAAGAAACCACAACGTTTCGTATTCCACTCTGAACTCTCTATCGAGACAAATTACCAACTGTATTTTACAAAAAACTAGTAGTAGCCTGGTCAAAAAATAAAAACCTGCAGGATATACTCGTTCGGGGTAGACTAGATCCCATTGATGATGAATGATACAAAACATTTTGAACTGATTATCGCTTCATTATTTATCTTGAAAATATAATCACTATTCTCTCTCGTTATTTCCAAAAAGATATATCACCTCTATATATTTGACGAAAAACATTTATAAATGCTACTTTTATCTTTTACAGTGATAGATATAGATATAAGAAGAACATATACTGTTATAATAGTATTCATTTTTTCAGGGCTCCTTTTCATAATTACTTTATATCAATTAAAGAAAAAATATGATATAATCATTGTATCTATTTTACAGATCTATTTAACTTAATTTTACTTTGTCTTAACACCACGATGATTGTAAACAAAATTTTAAGACCCTGTGCCAGTGTCTTTTATTGAACAGTAACTTGTTACTTTCAATCACCCCATCTCTATATCGAGATGTTATCAAATTTAATTTCAACTTTATCAATTTTTCATCTAGAAAATATACTTAAAAAGTAAAGAGGCGCCATGCTGATTTATTGACTGGTGGCGACCTGTTGTGTTTAAAGAATAATTTTCTCTATCAAGGAAAAGATTTTCTATCGATTTGATGTAATAGAACTCAATTTTCTAGTTTATTTTTTTATAACTCTCGTTTCTTTAAAAGTAGGATTACCGAGCTGCTCTCAGAAATTAAATCATCATTTTTCTTCTTCAGTTGACAAATAATTTAACCTATTATTATTCTATTGCATGGAAATGTTGGTAGCCTAGAGACCCATTTAATCTATGATATAGCATGATATCTATACAGCCCTCGACAGTTGGAAATAAGACAGAGGAGTAGAATGTGTCGCTATCCTGACAAAATTTCCCTGATTGTAAAATGCATAGTGTGGTCGGTTTTCATTACTACCATCAGATACAGAAGAGTAGGTCGTAAAACATTTCATTTATTAAAGGGATAATCGGTCTTAGGATGGAACAAATAATTTGAAAATTTAAACTTGGCCAATAAGAGCTCTATTCATCAGTAAATATACCTGCTGTCATAAATAACATAAAAAAATAAATAAATAAATATCCAAAAAACTAAGTAATAATCTATAACGATGCATTTGATTACTGAAAAACGCTTAATATAATGATTAGGCGTTTTAAAAAAATGACAAAGTTTTTTTTAGTTTTCTAGATTTTAAGAGATTATGGTACTTTATGACACCAGGTAAGTTCACTGTTATATATATTCATATTGACCATCCTTGAAGACTAAAATTTTATATTCATTCTTAGACGCAGTATAACTTTAATGGACTAAAGGGAGCGAGTCCTGTCATTTCTTGGATAAATTCAACATAAAGACCTTTAAAGATCAACAGAAAAGTAGGACGTAAAATTCAAAGATCAGCAAATTAGCTAGAACATTGCTCAGGTTCTTCCATGTTATGAAACATAAGTCAGCACGTTTGAGTACAGTAAAACAGTTATTGCCAATGATTGGTATGAATTTAGTCCGTGCTATTTTTAGAATCCCCCCTCCCTTCCTTTAGGGGTTTTCGTATGCACATTTAGTAATAATAGTGGTCTACTTAAATTTCTGTCCAGAAACTAGGTATTAGCCAGACTTTCATGTGACATATTGGCATGTTTTCATCGAGAGTTTGGGGAAATATGTTATAGAAAGTCAAATTTCGCGATTTAACATTGATACAAATGGCATGTGAATTAGTTGAGTCCTTGAATCAAACAATTTGAACGAAGTGAACCACAAGTAAAATAAGATCATGTGTAGGATATAATTCGACCAATATATAAAACATCAGAGACTAGAAGCGTCTTAATCCAATTCTTACAACCGAAGAAATTAATCAATCTCACAAATAGAAATTGGATTTTTATTAGGGTTTTATTTGTACGGGGTATTGATATTTACTTAATGGATGTAAATTGGTTTATTCGTCTGTTCCTAATGGAACTATTTTCACTGATATAAAATCAGACGGTTTAGTCCTTGACTAAATAATTTTATCTTCGGGTCAATAGTATGAAATTAAGTGACAATTTTTAGTCAAGATTAACATGTTTTCTGTAGAATTTTGTTATAATAACTATCAAAGACTAGGTAAGAGAAAGTAAGTTTCAGACTAGTATAATAACTATCAGAGACTAGGTAAGTTAGTTTCAGACTAGTATAATAACTATCAGAGACTAGGTAAGAGTCAGTAAGTTTCAGACTAGTATAATAACTATCAGAGACTAGGTAAGAGTAAGTAAGTTTCAGACTAGTATAATAACTATCAAAGACTAGGTAAGAGTCAGTAAGTTTCAGACTAGTATAATAACTATCAGAGACTAGGTAAGTCAGTTTCAGACTAGTATAAATAACTATAAGAGACTAGGTAAGAACCAGTTAGTTTCAGACTAGTATAACAACTATCAGAGACTAGGTAAGAGTCAGTAAGTTTCAGACTAGTATAATAACTATCAGAGACTAGGTAAGAGTCAGTAAGTTTCAGACTAGTATAATAACTATCAGAGACTAGGTAAGAGTCAGTAAGTTTCAGACTAGTATAATAGCTATCAGAGACTAGGTAAGAGTCAGTAAGTTTCAGACTAGTATAATAACTATCAGAGACTAGGTAAGATTCAGTAAGTTTCAAACTAGTACAATAAATATACTAGAGACTAGGTAAGAGTAAGTAGATTTCAGACTAGTATAATAACTATCAGAGACTAGGTTAGAGTAAGTTTCAGACTAGTATAATAACTATCAGAGACTAGGTAAGAGTCAGTTAGTTTCAGACTAGTATAACAACTATCAGAGACTAGGTAAGAGTCAGTTAGTTTCAGACTAGTATAATAACTAACAGAGACTAGGTAAGGTTCAGTATGTTTCAAACTAGTACAATAACTATCAGAGACTAGGTAAGAACCAGTTAGTTTCAGACTAGTATAATAACTATCAGAGACTAGGTAAGAACCAGTTAGTTTCAGACTAGTATAATAACTATCAGAGACTAGGTAAGAGTCAGTTAGTTTCAGACAAGTATAATAACTATCAGGCACTAGGTAAGTGTCAGTTAGTTTCAGACTAGTGTAATAACTATCAGAGACTAGGTAAGAGTCAGTATGTTTCAGACTAGTATAATAACTATCAGACACTAGGTTAGAGTAAGTTTCAGACTAGTATAATAACTATCAAAGACTAGGTAAGAGTAAGTTAGTTTTAGACTAGTATAATAACTATCAAAGACTAGGTAAGAGTCAGTTAGTTTTAGACTAGTATAATAACTATCAGACACTAGGTTAGAGTAAGTTTCAGACTAGTAAGATAACTATCAGAGACTAGGTAAGAGTAAGTTAGTTTCAGACAAGTATAATAACTATCAGTTACTAGGTAAGTGTCAGTTAGTTTCAGACTAGTATAATAACTATCAGGCACTAGGTAAGTGTCAGTTAGTTTCAGACTAGTGTAATAACTATCAGACACTAGGTTAGAGTAAGTTTCAGACTAGTATAATAACTATCAGAGACTAGGTAAGTGTCAGTTAGTTTCAGACTAGTATAATAACTATCAGAGACTAGGTTAGAGTAAGTTTCAGACTAGTATAATTACTATCAGAGACTAGGTAAGAGTCAGTTAGTTTCAGACAAGTATAATAACTATCAGACACTAGGTTAGAGTAAGTTTCAGACTAGTATAATAACTATCAGAGACTAGGTAAGAGTAAGTTAGTTTCAAACAAGTATAATAACTATCAGAGACTAGGTAAGAGTAAGTTAGTTTCAGACAAGTATAATAACTATCAGGCACTAGGTAAGTGTCAGTTAGTTTCAGACTAGTGTAATAACTATCAGGCACTAGGTAAGTGTCAGTTAGTTTCAGACAAGTATAATAACTATCAGATACTAGATTAGAGTAAGTTTCAGTCTAGTATAATAACTATCAGACACTAGGTTAGAGTAAGTTTCAGACTAGTATAATAACTATCAGAGACTAGGTAAGAGTCAGTTAGTTTCAGACAAGTATAATAACTATCAGAGACTAGGTTAGAGTCAGTTAGTTTCAGACAAGTATAATAACTATCAGAGACTAGGTAAGAGTCAGTTAGTTTCAGACAAGTATAATAACTATCAGAGACTAGGTAAGAGTCAGTTAGTTTCAGACAAGTATAATAACTATCAGAGACTAGGTAAGAGTCAGTTAGTTTCAGACAAGTATAATAACTATCAGAGACTAGGTAAGAGTCAGTTAGTTTCAGACAAGTATAATAACTATCAGAGACAAGGTAAGAGTCAGTATGTTTCAGACTAGTATAATAACTATCAGAGACTAGGTAAGATTCAGAAAGTTTCAGACTAGTATAACAACTATCAGAGACTAGTTAAGGTTCAGTAAGTTTCAAACTAGTACAATAAATATCAGAGACTAGGTAAGAGTAAGTAAATTTCAGACTAGTGTAATAACTATCAGGCACTAGGTAAGTGTCAGTTAGTTTCAGACAAGTATAATAACTATCAGAGACTAGGTTAGAGTAAGTTTCAGACTAGTATAATAACTAACAGAGACTAGGTAAGAGTCAGTAAGTTTCAGACTAGTATAATAACTATCAGAGACTAGGTAAGAGTCAGTAAGTTTCAGACTAGTATAACAACTATCAGAGACATGGTAAGAGTCAGTAAGTTTCAGACTAGTATAATAACTATCAGAGACTAGGTAAGATTCAGAAAGTTTCAGACTAGTATAACAACTATCAGAGACTAGTTAAGGTTCAGTAAGTTTCAGACAAGTACAATAAATATCAGAGACTAGGTAAGAGTAAGTAAATTTCAGACTAGTGTAATAACTATCAGGCACTAGGTAAGTGTCAGTTAGTTTCAGACAAGTATAATAACTATCTAAGATTAGGTAAAAGTCAGTTAGTTTCAGACTAGTATAATAACTATCAGAGACATGGTAAGAGTCAGTAAGTTTCAGACTAGTATAATAACTATCAGGCACTAGGTAAGTGTCAGTTAGTTTCAGACTAGTATAATAACTATCAGAGACTAGGTAAGAGTCAGTAAGTTTCAGACTAGTAAGATAACTATCAGAGACTAGGTAAGAGTCAGTTAGTTTCAGACTAGTATAATAACTATCAGAGACTAGGTAAGAGTCAGTTAGTTTCAGACTAGTATAATAACTATCAGAGACTAGGTAAGAGTCAGTAAGTTTCAGACTAGTATGATAACTATAAGAGACTAGGTATTAGTCAGTAAGTTTCAGACTAGTATAATAGCTTTCAGAGACTAGGTAAAAGTCAGTACGTTTTAGACTAGTATAATAACTATCAGAGACTAGGTAAAAGTCAGTAAGTTTTAGACTAGTATAATAACTATCAGAGACTAGGTAAGAGTCAGTAAGTTTCAGACTAGTATAATAACTATCAGAGACTAGGTTAGAGTCAGTAAGTTTGAGACTATATGTCTAGAATCTTCAAAAATAACTGTAAAAGCCTAGATCCAAGAGCCACTAAACGAACATGGAGCGAATGATTGGATTGAGTCAGAAAATCTACATACTTCACTAACGTTACTTACCATTCTGTAGGTCGTCTGTATCCGAGTACGGTCTGTTTAATGTTGTCTGTTCATCCAGACCGTCGTCAAGGTGACACGTGCTACTGGCAAACATCCCGCTAAGATATTTATTGTCGTCACTTCCTCTCACGGATCTCAGTAATCTCTATCGTCTGGTTGATGATTAGTTTGTTAGACTTTTCTCTTGTATATTTTTTGTCAATTTCACGACAATAAAGCAAACGAAATACCATGTAAAACAAGCTATATGTGCTTTGCAAGTTTTTAAGATCTCATTAGTATCATATTCAGAGTTCCTTTAATAAAACAAGACTTCACATCCGTTTCATAAAAAAATGTCAAACTCATGTAATCACAAAAAACTCAAAAGTCTAGATAAAGGATCACCTAGCTACAAAAATTGTCGAAACTTTTTCCACAAACATCAAGTTGATGAAACATAAATCAATCAGTTCTGGATTATGCTCTCCGAATGTAAAGGTCGAACAAATATACGATTTTGCTCAAGGTTGCTTGTTGCTTTGCAACATAGAATTCGACATCACCATGTAAACTTTTGAAACGTTGTGAGTTTTGGTTCTGTCATCAACTCTCAGAAAATCTACAGAGATTCTATGACGTCATTTCCTTTCTATTTGTATTCCTTAGATTAACTTCAGCATAATATTTCATCATTACTATCCTTGGTATGATATATTAAATACGTCTTGCCAATGGAACGTGATTTCCTTGCGAACACCAAGACTGTAGAATAAATACTCTATTCTCTCTACACGTTACACAGTCATCATTCATTCATTCCAATAGCACTGAATTATTTATTCCACGACAGTGAAAACCCGACTAGAAATCCAATCAAATATTTACTCAATAACAACGACTATATTGATATAAGGTCGTTACTTAAAAAAAACAACCGGGAAGGATTCGAACCTTCAATCAAATTTATTTTAATAATTATTATTTGACGACAGAGAAAAGCTTGAATAGAGTACCCGAGACACCGACATAATCTTCATTCATTCCAATATGATTAGATTATTTATTCCTTGGCATCATAACTCAGATAAAGTATTTAGTCAATAACATCGATTTAGTTGTATAGAGTTGGAACTAAATTAGAAAGGATTCGAACCCAAGGCACTAATTTATTCTTTATTCATTGCGATATGACTAGATTATTTCATTCCATGAGTAAGACTTAGATCAATTACTAGGGAAATAAAAATAATTGCTGATGGAGAATTGTAACTAGAATGGAATTGAACCCGTGCCACCAATTTATTCCAAACTCATTCTGATATAACAGAATTATTTATTCGACAGTTAAATCAAATATTTTCCAAATATAATAGATCATTGATAACGAGTAGAAACTCTTTATATTTCATTATGGAACGCGCTGATGTTTAATCTGTTTTAAATCAAGGCAATAGCTACCACTGAAAACAAACGGCGATTAAAACGGACGCCGAGACTAGGGTCAAAGATATTTCAATGAATGTCAATAAGCAGTTTTGTGTTAATAAGTTAGTATGTAAGTCTATGAGTCAATGAGTTCGAGTGTTAGTCATTAAATAGTCTGCATATACATCAGTATGTGAGATTAAGAGCTAGTCTTTGTGTCAATACGTTAGTCTGATGTGAGTCCGTATGTTAGTCTGCAAGTCAATTTGAAAGTAATTTGAGTCAATGCTATTCTGTGAGTCTATATGTTAGTTTGTGAGTCTATATGTTTGTCTGTCAATCTGTTAGTATGTAAGTCGATATGATAGATTGTGAGTCAGTTGGTTAGTCATGTGATTCAATATGTTTGTCTGAGTCAATATGTTAGTATTTGAGTCAATATGTTCGTCTGTGAGTCAATATGTTAGTCTGTCTGTGAGTCCGGTCGTCTGTAACTAAATATTCTAGTCTATGATTTTATAAATTAGTCTGTGAGTCAATGTTCGTCTGTTAGTCATAATATATGTGGGTGAGTCAATTCGATAGTCCGTGGGTTAAACTGTAAGTTTTTAGTCAACGTATTATTCTGTGGGACAACTTGTTAGTTGTTAGCCTGTGAGATAATTTGATTTGTAAGCATGTAAGTCACTTTGTTATTTTATTTTTTGAGTCAATTTGTTAAAAAGTCTAGTGGAGTCAATATGATAAAAAACTGTGAGTCATTTTGTTAGTTTGTAAGTCAATATGAAAGTATATGAGTCAATATGTTAGTTTGTGAGTCAATATGTTAGACTGTGAGTCATTTTGTTAGTTTGTACTTCAATATGTTAGTATATGAGTCAATATGTTAGCTTGTGAGTCAATCTGTTAGACTATATTTAGTCTCTAAATAAATAAGTTAGTGTGTGAGTCAACTTGCTTGTAAAACGGTTGTTAACCCGATGGTCAATGTGTTAGACTATGAATTAATTTACTAGTCTGTTACTCCATATGTTAGTCTGCGAGTCAATTCGTTAGTCTAGGAGTTAATACTAGTCTGTGATTTAATTTGTGGGTCTGTGAGTCAATATGTTAGTCTGTGAGTCAATTTGTTAGTCTGTGAGTCAGTATGCTAGTCTGTATATGAGTAAATGTCTCAATTTGTTAGTTTGCAAGTCAGCATGTTAGTCTGTGATAAATGGATAAAATAGAACAGTTCTTGTGGATTTGTTCTTTTGGATCACATTTACTAAGTTTCATCCAGTTCTCTAGTCTTTGCCAATCTCAAGACTTATAACGTTATTCATTAAATGATCAAGACTAAAGAACAGTGATTGAAACAGCAATCAGATAAATTTATTTAATTAATCAATCCGAAATAGAAAAGACTTGTTTTATTTCATCCTTGCATGATCATACCAATATCAAAGACAGCATTGCTGATCTCTCAAATCATGTTAATATCGTTTCAAGCCTTAATTTATTAAGCACCAATAGTATGAAGAATAAAACAAGACAAATATAGATTTTGTTTTTTATTACAGACCACAGGAATGTTAGTCATTATTTACAAATACACATAAATAATAGTTGATACCTGAAATAGTATTTTACACTATATTCTCCAATATATACCCGAGATCAACTCAGATTCAAGCCTACAGCTGTTGTTTTATTTCAAATGGAAAATTATTTGAATTGAAAATTCCACCGATACTACAATTTAACCCAAAGTTTTGTATGTACTCAATTAAGATTCTCATTTTAAAAAGGGATACAGGTAATATTAAGGAGCCCAGAAGAATAATCATGGTGTGGTTTTATAGAGGAGAATGAAGAGATATAAATCTATAAATATGAAAAAGAGTAAGTTAATTTAACTATATAAGTCGTCCTAATTATAAATCACATGTACAAAATGTCTTAAAATATTACATCCTATACAACCTACTTATACAAATACAGGTTAGCAAATGAAATGAAGTTTGATATATTTATTATTTGGCCTGCTTGGGTTAAAGAAAAGCATGAAAGAATTAAATCTAGCTGTACTTTATACCAGATCATATTACACAAGTGTTCTTATTCATTCTATTATTGCACTAATGAATAAATCTTTAAAAGAAATAACAGTGAAAAAGATGTGATTTTTCTTATTTACAAGCACCATTAAGACAACACACCATGAACTGAGAGATAAAGAATTTAACAGTGGAAATTTCTTTTTATTTCAGTTATTTCTTATTTCAAGTTATAGACACCAGTATAAGTTGGCTGTTTTAAACTAATACTTCAGGAATAATCAAACTTCATTCACTTCAATCATTTCATTCACAATTCAATTCATTTCAGTGCTAGACATCAATAAAAACATGTCAGTCATTTGAATTGACTGTTGGTTATGTCTGGATAATAGAGCTATATCAACAGCCCTGAATCATTTAAAAATGTACCAAGGTATACGACTGTTCAAATATAGAAAAACAAATATGTCAAAATTATAGAAGAATTAGAATTATGACTGAAATAAAAATAATAACACTGTCTGAAAATATTGACATGTTTTATGACAACTACTCCTATTGAAGCCGCAGTGTTTTATAAAGCTACCATACAATCCTTTCATCCACCTTTCAACCATCTCACTCTCTCTCAATGAATTCCATATACCATGATTTCATAATGAAACAAAAATATTTTAATCCTAATTTTTACACAGTGTTATAATTCATCATGTTTATCTGAAATTAAAAAAAAATTTGAAATATGAAATACAATACAGCTTTAAGTCCTATTTTTCTTTGTGTCAAATGGAAATTATTACAAGAGAGAACCAGGATGCCATGAAATCCAAATTTTATGAATGGAATTTTTTTTGCTACTTTAATTATAGGTCTGACTAACTAACATAAGGATACAAGGTATTTCTATCAAATCTGAAAAACATTTAGATCTAAACCAGATCTCAATTTATGCTGTCCAGGCTGCTGTTCTGTAAATAGTATGATTGCTGAAAATATTTTGATTTCACAAATCAGAATTATTTTTTATGTACAAACCTAAATTTTCAGACTCCACTCCAGGTGGGTTGTATTCTATTTGTGATCTTGTATTCGTCCCATATATTCTATCCCATAATACTTTGATTTCATAATCATAATTTTTCCACTCAGGAACAATCCTCATGGCAGCTTGTAACTTTGGTTCTTTGGTTAGAGGATTGTTACACTGAAATAACAAATAAATATATAAAAATTTCATTTATAATAAATATTCCTATCCATTCCACTTCACCCTTACTCAATCTCAAGTTTCAAAACAATACTTACTAAATCTATAGTTTCAAAATAATTCTTACTAAATCTAGTTTCAAAACAATACTTACTAAATCTATAGTTTCAAAACAATACTTACTAAATCTATAGTTTCAAAACAATACTTACTAAATCTATAGTTTCAAAACAATACTTACTAAATCTCAAGTTTCAAAACAATACTTACTAAATCTATAGTTTCAAAACAATACTTACTAAATCTCAAGTTTCAAAACAATACTTACTAAATCTATAGTTTCAAAACAATACTTACTAAATCTAGTTTCAAAACAATACTTACTAAATCTATAGTTTCAAAACAATACTTACTAAATCTATAGTCTCAAAACAATACTTACTAAATCTCAAGTTTCAAAACAATACTTACTAAATCTATAGTTTCAAAACAATACTTACTAAATCTCAAGTTTCAAAACAATACTTACTAAATCTATAGTTTCAAAACAATACTTACTAAATCTATAGTTTCAAAACAATACTTACTAAATCTATAGTTTCAAAACAATACTTACTAAATCTATAGTTTCAAAACAATACTTACTAAATCTCAAGTTTCAAAACAATACTTACTAAATCTATAGTTCCAAGACAATACTTACTAAATCTCAAGTTTCAAAACAATACTTACTAAATCTATAGTCTCAAAACAATACTTACTAAATCTCAAGTTTCAAAACAATACTTACTAAATCTATAGTTTCAAAACAATACTTACTAAATCTATAGTTTCAAAACAATACTTACTAAATCTATAGTTTCAAAACAATACTTACTAAATCTCAAGTTTCAAAACAATACTTACTAAATCTATAGTTTCAAAACAATACTTACTAAATCTATAGTTCCAAGACAATACCTCCTAAATCTATAGTCTCAAAACAATACTTACTAAATCCAAGTTTCAAAACAATACTTACTAAATCTATAGTTCCATGACATATTATTAGCTATCTCAATGTTTCAAATACAATAGTCTGTAAGGATCTTATTCACTAAGACAATGACATATTTTAGTAAATCTTCAAGTTATCAAAGACAGTACACTATTATTATGGTTCCAAACATCTACAATAGGCGAAAAGTTTAAAACAATACTTATAATACTAATATATATTTCTAGTATCTAAAGATCTACCCATATTTCACAGATTAAACCTTGCAACAAATAAGGAATTTTATGCACTTGATGGATCAATTGTACTACTCTATCACAAACGATAAATGCGGATCTCTCAATCCTATAAGCTCATCGAAGTTCCCAAGCATATGAAACGTTTTACAATCTAAATAAAGCATAAATTGGATATTTTACAGCTATAACAGCCATATCTACTTCCAAACACTAAAAAAGAAGAATCTAGACGTAAAACTCATTACATCCAGCATTAAATATAACTATCTTATTCTAAAATGCAACGTTGATTGACAGGTACTGTATGTCAAAACAAGAAAATTTCATTTGCCTGATCAATGCAAAGCCTATCCATTTTTTTCTGTATCTATCAACATTAACAGGTGTAGTAACCATTAGGACGACAAACCTATTTCCTAGTCAAAATACTGAATTCCTGCATTTTAAAATTACAGTTGATCTTACAACTTTTTAAAAAAAAAAATTGACCTGGATCGCATCTTACACAAAAATAATCTTACTTCCAAGGTAAGTCAGAGTCTAATAATATCTTACAATCTAAAAATAAAGATATATAGATACACAAAAATAACAAAGCATTAATAAATAGAAATGAAATACATTCTAAACTATTTATATCTTAAATGACAGGCAAACAGCATTACAAGTGTGCAATGACAAGAATCTTAGCCTGATCAACTTTTTCTTCTGTCAATCTGATGCAGGATCTTCCATACTGTAGTAACCTCCCTTGTCCCACAGACAACGAACCTATTTCAGCTATAACAATCTAACTCATCACTAACAAAGGAATTACAAATTTGAAGGTGAACCTTCACCTTTTTAAATATAAAAAAAACCTAACAAACCTGATCAGCATCAACAAAAATAATCTTTTTAACATCCAAGGGAAATAACACATCTAAAAATAATATCTTATATCTGAAAATAATAAATAGACAAATCAGTACAACAAAAATAACATGAAGCTTTAAACTTCCTAATTCAATTACTTAAATCTAATTTAATAATTCTTTTAAATGGCAGCAGGAAAAATGTGACATCTTACTGAGCTTTTGGTCTCTGGGGCCTTCAAAAATTTAACTTGAATCCAATTATTTCAAGAAATACTGTATTTCGATATTAATTGAATATTCACTAATACTATAAGTTAAGTTCAAGGACTAACCCCTAACAATCATCTCCAAAATAACAACAAACAACCAAAATCTTACCCCCAAATTATTCTCTGTTTTTCTTTTTGTTGATTTAACCATCTTGGCCATTTATACTGAACCAGTTCATATTCAAAATTATATTCTTTAGCCATATGAGGTATAAAATCCTAAAATATTATTAAAGTTATATTCCCGTACCATATCTTTTAAAGTAGTGATTTCACTGGGCTGATTTTCCCTTGACTCTACTAGTTACTCAATGAAGCAACAGAGGGACTCAAAACATTATTTTGCCTTTTATGAGTACAGGGGCATTAACAGGTTGTATTTTGATATTCTTTCCAAACAGTACTTGCTCTGATTCTAGATTAACTTGTCCTGGACATTTGAACATTTGACTAGAACGGTGCAAATAATAACCTTAAAACAGCTTTAGTAACCCGTTTATTATTATTCATTGAATTAATTGGTGATGTTTAAGTCAAGTATTTGGAGCAACACGATAGGAAACAACTAAGAATAACCTGTGAATGTCATAAACTACTAAAAACTGACTTATTGTAGATCAATGTAATACAAGGTTGTTATAATTCTAATTGATAATCTACAAACAAATAGAAATAACCAGACTCAACTCAACTTACCTTGAAAGATGGCGATAGGAAATTTTTAATAAACCAAAATTTCACTTTTGATTTTGTATTTTTATATACACTTAACATCATTATTCTAAAATAGAAAATATTGAAAATTAAAAAAACTAACTCAAGCCAGAGCTTACTCTAATAAAAACCACACAATGTTTTTAGTGTGCAGATAGCCTTTAGTTGTCTATGACACTAAAGAAAGATTGATTCAATATTGTATCAAAATGAAACTGTAAATGTATTTATGTATTCAATCAACAAGAGAGGTAAGAAAGAACTGTACTTTCTTTAAAACAAGGAACTTGAGTAATCTATTACACCCCTTGGAATAAAGGAGAATAGGGCTAAATGACTAACCTGACAAATGTTCGTAAAAATGTCCATGCCACTTTAAAAATTTTTAAAGTTTTATCATACTCATCGTTTACCAATGCCCTCAACCATAATGACTGAAATAACTCTTATATTTTTTCTATAAAGTTCATCAAAGCTAGAACATTGAAAAAGTGAAGATAAAATAATTTTTAAATTGGTCAAAACTAGTTAGTGTTTGTGAAAGAATGTAATTTTTAAGAATTCCAGAATGTATTCGAGACTCTTATTGAACTGCGACTATTAAAAAAATGGAAAACCTATGGCGGCATCTTGTTGATTTTTTTTTAACAACCAGTGGTGCAAGTTCTTCTGATGCATATTCATGTATACATGTTACCATAATAGAGAGCTTCGCTCTCGACGGCTTTGCCGTTGAGAGAGCTGCGCTCTCATATTACACCTCCTTGGTAGAAAGGTAAATAATAATCAATAAGAGACTCACCTGAGAAATCGTTCATATAAATGTCCTGATGCCACTGAGAATATATTTAACGTTTTATCAGACTCATCTTCACCATTTGTACCTCCACCACTTAGAGAGCTGTAAAATAGACTGTTTGTATTTTACTAGTAGACAGTATATCAAAGTCTAGATGTACATTGAAAGAAGTGAGAATGAAATGATATTTTAAAATCTTTCTTTCAGTACTAGGAACAGGGTACTGAAATTATGCTGAGACAGCAGAAATAGCAGGAAGGAGTAAAGTGGGAATAGGAAGTTCCACATATTCATGGCATTGAAATACAGTTTAAAGGTGGATACTAGTTGAATAGTATTGTAGCCTACTTTTGTCACCTCCAAAACATTATCTAAAAATGTCTAATGGGGGGAAAAAATAAATTAACTGTAACAGTCCTATTAGGAACTCATTGTCAGATCTGAAATGTTCTTTTGACAAATGTGATTGATAACTAAATCTTCTAGATCAATATAGACTTATATACCTTACTACAATTACATTGTTAAAAATACACATACCTAGATAATGTATCCCACAATCCACTCTGTTTATCGTCATCCACGAGTAACTGTTCGTTTTGTTTGTCAGCTTTCTTAGCAACCTAATAAACAAAGATTCTAAGTTGACAATTTTTTTTTAGAAATAGTCCTACTTTCTGCTCTTTCCTAGTCTTGGGAAGATGGACATTTTATTCCATGAGCCATGAAGGGAAATTTTTCCAGGACAGCAGCATTAGCATACTCTTTCTTCAATTTCAATGTCGAATGGAAACCAGGTTAAAATTTCATTAAAAAGATCGTGAAATATGAAAATTTCTGTTTAACATGAAAAACTACACCTTACCTTGACCCTAATAATTTTACTTTTAAAATCTTGAATAGCCACAATTACATCTTGTGAGTTATCTGATGAATCTGTATTCTCATGACTGTAAAAAAAATAGTTGAATAAAGATCCCAGCTCTATTTTTGAAACAATTGTTCAAAGTGTAGAACTTACACTCAGAAATACCATAAAAAATTTTGGTGTCACAGAACCCAGGTGTCAGTCGCACTCCTAACAGAAGGTACCAAGAATCAGAGAAGTTCTAGAACAGAACGAGCCTAATAAAGGATCCCAAAATTGATCAATAATATACTTACCTCTGTATGTCATATATTTCTCGAGATCTTCCCTCTCGTAACTTGAGGTTCCAAACCCCAGGGTTAGCCTTCAGTTGAAAATATCCCTATATAATAGACAAAGTGAAACTTCTTTAAAACAATTCTTGACAAAATCAACCAAAACCACAAGCTTAGTCATCAAATAAAGGTATCTCTACATGATAGGAACAATAAATAGTTTAAATTTTTCTTGTTTAACACAAATATCTTAGACAAACCAATCAACAGCAGTAAAGAACTAGAACTATAAACATAGGCACGCAAAGCTTATCCTCAAGCTTATCAGATAATGGGCAAAAATTCATAGGTGTACCATGAAATCAGACTAAATATGGATCAAAATTGTCACTTAAGTAGAGTGCTTATTAAAATGCAATGAAAACTGTAATTTGTAGAGTTAGCACAAGACAGCTATTTTCATTTTTGCGAAATTCCGCTAAGTCGGACACTTTATTTCTGCTAAAAATTATGCGATCATCAACAAAATCAATACAATTTTTCTTTGTGATGCCATAAACTCACACACCATAAATTATTAAAATCCATTCAAAACTGTAGTCTGTATAGTGAGCACAAGCAAAGTTACTCGCATTTTTCCGAAATTGCGCTAAGTCTGACACTGTATCTCCGCTAAAAATTATCCGATCATCACCAAAATCAATACAGTTCCTCTTTGTGATGCCATGAACTCACATACCAAAAATTATTAAAATCCAATCAAAACTGTAGTCTGTAGTGTGAGCACAAGCAAATGTAAACAGACGACAGACGATAGACAGACAGACAGACAGAAAGTTGATCACAATATACGCCTACATTTCATGTGAGGGCGTATACAAAGTACATACTTTAAAAAAGTGTGTTATACCATAATAGATTCCCTTGGTTTCTTGTTATTTGACTGTGTACTCCACTTGAAAATGTCATTCAAATATAAACTTAACCATCATTTATAAACAATATAATTTGAGTGTTTGATATTAAGGACTACTTACGAGATTTGCCATGACGATAGTGTCCACTATAGCAGGTTTGGTATTGGTACCGAGTATAAACTGTAGACCTCTGGGAGGCTGCATAGTATTACTATCATGACAATGTCCTGTAAATATTAAATAAAAAGATCCAAAATATAAGCTTATAATTCAGTTTTGGTTTTAAACCTTTGTCTTTTTTAATAAAATATGAAGTTTACGATGCTAGGTTCTTTGTGTTTTATTTTTATACTGCTCATTTTAGAGACCCAAGGCAATGAAATTATCATCTGAAATATGTCTATAACTAATAATAGATGATAGATTTTCATATTAAAATACTTCCTCATTTATAATTAATATACTCTCTCATATTTATATTTGATTTGGTATTACTGATGTATTGCCATTATGTTTAAGATTTCTAGTTTCGTTTAGCACTTTGGATCATTTTACTCAGGTTTTTCTAATATTGGGAGTGAAAGAGGTGTTTGTTTGGAATCACAGAAACTGAGCGAAGTATTGAATTGTCAGAGTAATATATAAGTTGATTTTCTTCAGAATTATTTTTCCAACCTACCTTCCAATAATAAATATTCTAATTCAAAATCAGCAGAAACACCCATCTCTGCTTCCTCTAATAAAATATTATCTAGATCATACACGGATCTAACAGCTTCTACCAACCAGCTCTCTGGTGGGTTCATATTTAACGTTAATAATGATTTCTGTGGAAGACTGGTAAATCTCGCCTCTGGTCCTGACGATAAACTTCCATTGGATAAAAACTGTACGTCTGGTTCTAATACATAACGGTAAAAACTGAAATATACACAATACACTGTATGTAATTTGGTTTAAATTAAAGAATTTACAGTCACTATTACCGCTTTATGGGTTATATATACTATATTGTTTTAGAATTGTCTTGTTTTCTGATTTGTAACTTTTCAATAATAACTAACTTCCAGTCTTCATCAGCCCATAAAGAGTAAAATGTTCATTTTCAACTATAACTAAGTTTGAACTTTGAATTAATCGCAGAAATCTCTATATTGAAAATTTTCTGTCATTTCACAAATAATTTAAGAACATTACAATATTGTGAGCCTATCATCTTTGTATATTATTATTGAAATCAAATTTCTAAATAATAATAATGGTATCACAGTAGAACTGTAGTAGACATATTTGTGAATGTCCGATTCTCACCTTGTCAATGGCATCTCTGATAATTTATCTCGACAATTCATAAAGACTCGGATTTCTACGTTAAATATTTCACGTAACACCTGAAATAAATAGCACAAATCTTGAAAACATCCAAGCGTTAATTTTACAAATCATTTTGAGAATTGATAACTAATATTTACAATAATTTAAAAAAATATTCAGCCCTTAATTTACAGACACATAGAAAAACATCTTTTCTTTTAGAAATCAATAAGAAGTACAGCATGAACCGGAACTTCTGGTCCAGAACGGTTTTCCAGCAGCTGATTAATAATTGTCAAAAAATTGCTAATTAACTACACCTTACCGTTAATCTCTTAATTAACTAAATTAATTGACTGGTAGTTTTAGGAATCTCATTGACTAAACATGATTATTTGGTAATTTAGTTTTTTAATTTTTTTTTTAACTTCACTGACCTATACTTGATGTCCTGCGGAGCCATTTTGCAAACGGTCATTTTGGCATGACTGCCAGTCATGTCTGGCATAAAGGGCCAAATCAACAGCCCTGAATTATACACACAACTTCTTAGAGGCTACAACAATATAATAGGTAGAGTATTGGAAACTAAAGTTATTCAGAATCCTAACTGAATATCTGATAAGGAATATATAATGTCGAGCCTACTTCTTTAAATTTTTAAAACAATATAAAGGAAAGATGTACCTACCATTAAAATAGGACCTAGTTTTTGAGCCTCTCTAGATACAGGGTCTACAATAGCTTCAACAATAAACGCAGGAGAACCTTCATCAGCTGACAACTTTAATACACTGAAAATATACAATACATACTTGATACACCCATTTACTAATAATATAGAATTAAATATCAGCTTATAACACTGCTTCTTAACTTACGGTAAAGCGACAATTTTCACTCATTGAGCTAATATGTATTGGACATGATTGGTATCTTAGGCTTGGTTGGTTCTGTATGTTGTTTCTAGTCAACCATTTCATGCAAACATTTGAAAGTATGAAGTAAGGGGGACATGATCCTGTTAGTATCTGTAAATTACCTGTTTTTATCTGAGTGAAATTGAACCTTATAATAATAATAATAAACTCTTTATTTTACATGGGTCAGAATTAGGCCCAATACACAAGGACATGGTCCTGTCTCACATTCAGCCCATGGGGCAATACATTGGAAAAAAAAAAAAAAAAAAAAAAGAAAAAAAAAAAAAAGAAAAAAAAAAGAAAATAAAATCGAAAATACATAATATGTCAATATACAATTCGTCTGAAATACTAAAAATACACAAGTACATGTGTATCAAATGGACAGAGATATATGTTCCGGCGATCAAGTACATGACCACAAATAAATATACAATACTCCACGTACAATTTGTTTAAAAATACACAAGTACATGTGCATGAATGGACAGATTTTCAACCTACAATTTGTTTATAAAATGGATGTAATATATAGTTCCCGCGGCCATGCACACGACCGCAAAAAATCACGTATTATTTCAACGTACAATTTATTTTCAAATACACAATTACATGTGTAAATAATGGACAGATTTATCTTCCGGTGATCAAGTACATGACAGCAAAAACCATATATCATTTCAATGTACAATTAGTTTTAAAATACACAAGTACATGTGTATAAAATGGACAGATTCATCATTCTGCGATCAAGTACATGACCACAAAAACCAAGGGATAGACAAGTACATCTGCATGAGACGATCAGACATCAAAACATACATATAAAAAAAAAAAAAAAAAAAAAAAAGAAAAAAAAAAAAAAAAGAAAAAAGAATTGCCAAAGCGTCAGTGCATGTGCTGCGAGCGGGCTACCCAACCCTACTCCATTTTATGTTCTTATTTTCTATGGAGGGGGAGGTAGGATTTGTCCATGCTCAAGACCAGCTTTAAGGATGTTTACTCATCCCCCGACAGTAGTAATTTAGATTTTCAAAATGGTTCAAGATAGGCCAAAATAGAATTGTTGGTGGTGATATACCTGTAGGAAAGGGAAAAATAAAATTAATAAATTACTTAAATCATTAAATCATGGAGAAACACAATTGTTAAGATAGCCATCAGCAAGTAATCCTATAGTTGGTGAAAAGAATACCCGTGTAACAGGAAGTATGCTTATGTTAATGAAAGATTACCAAGAATCATCCTTCGAAAAGTCTTAAAATCTGATGCTGATTTAATATTTTCGTCTAGACCATTCCATAAAATTGATCCTTTGTATTTAATACTTTGTTTAATCAAATTGATTCGTGGTTTTTGCACCACAAGTTTTGAATTTATGCTAGAATAAGGCGTCGTGTTTATAGCTAAAGAGGCTTGAAAGGTAGGAAGGAGACAAGTTGTTCAGAATTTTATACATAAATTTATACGAATTAAAATTATGCCTGGTTTTAATGTCAAAAATATTAAGCCTTTTAAGATTCAGTGACAAATCAGTATTATACTTAGAACCAAGAATTAATCTAAAAGCAATTTTTTGTTGCCTGTGTAAAATATCGGCCGATGCAATGTCGTGCGAATCCCAAATAGTTGAACAATAATCCAAATATGGTTGAAAGTGACATTTATAAAAAATAGATCTATATTTTTCAGGCATGATCTTTCTTAACTGTCGCAGTTGAAATAACTTATCCTTATCCTGTTCAAGCACTGTGGTTCACTTACACTGTGAACTAAACAATAGCTGTTTTTTATTTGATGGAAACGAAACATTACCTGTGTTTATCTGAGGGAAACTGAACCTTACTTGTGTTATCTGAGTGAAACTGAACCCTGCCTGTGTTTATCTGAGTAAAAATTAAGCTTACCTGTGTTTATCGGAGTGAAATTGAACTTTCTTTCTACTTTCAATTTGTGGCTGTCCTGTTAGTAGAGAACAGGCTTTTAATACCAACTCGTTGCCCCTGAAATTAAAAGAAACAGTCGGGTCAACATGGTAGTTCTATATGTTACATTAAATACAGGGTTCATACAAGTCATCTGAGCAAATTTTCCTTGACTTTTCTGTTTCCAGACAATATACTATTATTGTCCATGATCAATTTCATAAAAATTATAGACAGGATTGACAATTGGTTTTGATTTCTCAACATTTTCTTAAGGACTGAGCTGTGGGCCTGGTGGTCATGTTTATTATTGATTAAAACAACAGGGATAATGTGAAAGTCATTTTTCCAGTTGAATCTGTCAATTCTCCAGAATTATTTTGATTTTCCCTGATATTCCAGGTGTTACATGACCTGTGGTACATTAAGGTTTTTAAATGAAATTTCATGTCTTTTGGGTTTTTTTTGTACATTTGTACTTTCTCTTTCTGCGGTAAAGTCAGATGCAAACTCCATTAAATTCTTCCGTACAAGCAAAAATGGACAGATTTCTGCACTTCTATGTCAATTATCATTCAAACCAAACAGAAATGATAAATGAAACATAGATATATGTAGAGAGGGTTGTAAAATCTTTTAATTCTATTAACTACCTTCATGTATGAAATTTATATGGAAGAAAACTGAGTTGATAATTGTACACACCTCATGACTATAGAGTTTTATAATCACAATCTCATAATATAACTTACTGTTTGGAATCTAGATCCATAGTTTTGATTTGTTCCTGTATTTTAGCTGCTGCTTGTTGCAATGTAAATTTTTCTAATAGATTAAAATCTTCAGGGGTAAATAACTCCTCACTGCCTAGTGGACCTACAACCTACAAATATAGAGATCATACATAGACTCTATATTTAACATGAGTCAGAATTGGGTCCAATACACATAGAAAAGATCCTGTCTAACATTCAGCCATTAGGGACAAACAAAGATTGTATATTTTCCATGGGTCAGAATTTGGTACACCAATGTGACATGGTCCTGTCGAAAATTATTCAATGGAAAAGTTTGTAATAAAATAAACTTGTAAGTTTCATCAACATAAACACATCGAACTGATGACAAAATTTCAATCTAAACTGCTGTTAAAATTTATAAAAAAAAATTAAAAATCAAACCATACCCTTCCATTGGCAATCACTCCTCGATCATTATCTTCAAAATTTAAAACTTTTGAGGCAAAAAATTTATAAGATTTCAGGAAATTTTTATTTTGTTTGTCAAAATCTGACATAAATTTCTTCATATCCATTCCCTGAAAAAATCAACAAGTTCAATAATTTGCCAGATTGGACAACATTGAGAAAAAAAGATATTACAAATTGTACAGATGTTAATAAATAAGATAACTATTATAGATATACTACTCCTTCCTTTAATTTTTGCAACGTTTCAATTCACATACAGGAATCTTTATCAAGCACAAACAATAACAATGTTTTTAGTTTGTGCTTGATAAAGATTCCTGTATGTGAATTGAAACGTTGCAAAAATTAAAGGAAGGAGTAGTATATCTATAATAGTTATCTTATTTATTTAATGTTCTATCTACTTCTAAATGTCATTTAAAGATTAGTACAGATGTTTTCAAACTTTTTTATGTGTATCAGGGACATTGATAGCATAACACTATTCTAATTTTCAATCAGACATCTGTAGTTATTGTTATTCCACTTCAAGTTATTGCCAGGTACAATAGCAACCTGGGACCATCTTTTTTTTCTCAAATTTTCAGTGTCCAAAAGTATAATCTGAAGAATGTTGAATTTAAAACGAAGTAAAGATTTCTGCATTACTAATGTCTTAGATTAGTTTACCCTATACAGTTTTTACTCACATGTACTTCAAGATCTTGTAAAGTTTTAGTCCCAGATTTCAAGTCTGCTACATTTTCTTCTTTGACTAGTTTGGTAATAAAACTTTTAGCATGGTTATTACTGAGTGTATTGAAGGCCACAGTATATCGCGCGACTGATAACATGATCTTCTGTTAGGGAGGCTGGATTGAAGATTAAACCAAGTCGAATATCATTAGAATGTTTCTAAAATACACAAAGTTATAAAAATAATTAATATGAATATTCAATGAATTAACTGTTTGAGAATGATAAAGTGCAAATTAAAAGTATTACGATAAATTTTGCAAATATATAATGTTTAAAACATAATATATAGGATAACAGACAAATAGTAAAACTGTCTTTATATTCAAGTTTTAATGATTTTAAACCAATGACAGCACTACTGTTTGTGCGTTGTCAAGAGAATCTAGGAATTAATTTTGTTTAATACTTACCAATTCTTTCAGAGCATTATAGAATATTTCACGACCTTGTGGAGTCTCTACATCACAAACTAACCACAATGTTACAGCCCGGATTGATGAATCATCTATAATAATAATCCTTTTATACTGACATAAACTTCATAACTTAAAAATATTATTTCAAAATAATACTTCAATACTTTCAATATAAAAATAATACTTCAATAATTTCAATATCAAAATATTACTTCAATACTTTCAATATCAAAATATTACTTCAATACTTTCAATATCAATAAATTACTTCAATACTTTCAATATCCAAAAATATTATTTCAATACTTTCAATATCCAAATAATACTTCAATACTTTCAATATCAAAATATTATTTCAATACTTTCAATATCAATAAATTACTTCAATACTTTCAATATCCAAATATTACTTCAATACTTTCAATATCAAAAAAATTACTTCAAAAACTTTCAATATCAAAATAATACTTCAATACTTTCAATATCAATAAATTACTTCAATACTTTCAATATCAAAATATTACTTCAATACTTTCAATATCCAAATATTACTTCAATACTTTCAATATCAAAAAATTACTTCAATACTTTCAATATCAAAATATTTCAATACTTTCAAAATCAAAATATACTTCAATACTTTCAATATCAAAATATTACTTCAATACTTTCAATATCAAAAAAATTGCTTCAATACTTTCAATATCAAAAAAATTACTTCAATACTTTCAATATCAAAATATTACTTCAATACTTTCAATATCAAAATATTACTTCAATACTTTCAATATCAAAATATTACTTCAATACTTTCAATATCAAAAAATTACTTCAATACTTTCAATATCAAAATATTGCTTCAATACTTTCAATATCAAAATATTGCTTCAATACTTTCAATATCAAAATATTGCTTCAATACTTTCAAAATCAAAATATTACTTCAATACTTTCAATATCAAAATATTACTTCAATACTTTCAATGTATAGAGGACACTGATAATATTGATATACACCATTCTAATTTGTGTGGTTCCTACAATTAGCAGCTATTTAGCCCAAAAAATCTGACCCCACCCACCCCTCGAAAACGTTTGAGGCCAGACTTAATACACGCAATGGGAGTTAGGACCCCTAGTTTTTGAAAAAATTCACAATGATGAAAGCCAAAAACCATTTACATTCAGGAACAGTAAAAGTTTTCTATGTTCAGATTAACCCTACCTTTTTTAGTAATATATTTCATCTTATCACTAACTATAGCTACCATATCTTTAACTGTCATTCTACTAAATGTTGAAACATCTTCAAAAATACTGGAATCTAAAACAAAATATCAAGTTATCATATAATTAAATAGAAACATGGCCATGAATGAATAGTTATATCATAAAATAAACAGTACATTTACAGTACATCTTTACATGATGGCCTATCATTGATAACATCAAACAACTGGTGATAGTGGGTTCTTATTTCAGTGGCAGGCACAAATCTGATAACCTTTAAATTAAGTCACATTCATAATCCATTCAATCCCAGCTTTAAATTGGTACAATAATCAAAAAAAAATTTTAATACCAAGATGTTGAGCCGAGGACCAGCTAGTGGAAAGGATGCTTGTAAAATTTACTTTTCTTTCTTATGTATGATTTTCTTACCAACATTCTCTGTTAAATCAAGGGTTTTAAATTCTGGTGATAAAATTCTAGAGTTTAATCTTGGTAAAACATTATCTTTACTCATTAACCAATCTACTACATTATCTCGGTCAGTTAGTTCACCCTGGAATAAATAATAGAAATATAACAATATCACAGAATGACAATCTGGAAACTGAAGAATGAGCTTACAAATCATAAGTCAGCCAGCTCATAGCTATAGGGGGACAAGGGGGACAATGCACCTCTGGAGGCCTTCACCCCCAACCCTATATAAATACGGACAACTGACCCTCAGAATATATTACCTGCCCCTCTGAACAATCAACTTTGACTACACTCTTGATCAGAAATACTTTCACTTAGACTTTAGATTTACACTATCACTTCCATGCACAGTCTGAGATTCTAAATACACTTTTTATTCTAAGACTTTCTACCAAACCATTTTTTTTATTTTATTGTGCAAGTTGTGAGGAGATAAATATGAGGATGGGTCAGTCCTTTTATGATATATTAACATACTTACATTATAAACAGCTTTCTGTATAGCTGGAGTAGCTGTCATTATTTCTGTAACCACGCCCTCTTCAAATGTATCAGATGATAAGAACTGTTTTTTAAATGGCACACCATTCATTAAAACTTGGGGCAAATCTGACAAACCAGATCTTGTTATGAAATCTAAGCCTGCCTAGAATAAATAAAGAAATGGAGTTTTACATCCTATATTTTTCTATCCGTTTACTAACGAAAAGCAACACCCTGCAGAGTTTAATGAAAGAAATTTTTACTTTTCTCACAAAAAAAAATCTTAATTTCATCAGAAACCATGTCATTATCTCTAGCTCCTCCCCTTATAGACTCCGCCCTCTCTAGTACTTACCTTCTTAACGTCATCATAATCATCCTGGTCCTCCCGAAAAACCATGTCGTTATCTCTAGCTCCTCCCCTTATAGACTCCACCCTCTCTAGTACTTACCTTTCTAACATCATCATAATCATCCTGGTCCTCATCAGAAACCATGTCATTATCTCTAGCTCCTCCCCTTATAGACTCTGCCCTCTCTAGTACTTACCTTTCTAACATCATCATAATCATCCTGGTCCTCATCAGAAACCATGTCATTATCTCTAGCTCCTCCCCTTATAGACTCCGCCCTCTCTTGTACTTACCTTTCTAACGTCATCATAATCATCCTGGTCCTCACCTAAAACCATGTCATTATCTCTAGCTCCTCCCCTTATAGACCCTGCCCTCTCTTGTACTTACCTTTCTAACGTCATCATAATCATCCTGGTCCTCACCAAAGACCATGTCATTATCCTCACCAGGAAACTGAGACTGAAATTCTTTGATTATCAAGTCACTCGTTAGATCATCTGTTGATGATGCTTTCTCATAAACCTGAAATATAAAATTTTACAATTTATGTTTACAACATTATTAATTTATTTGACTTTGTTTAGTTGGAGAAAGATCATAATTTTAAATGACTAAAAGAAAAAATTTGCATTTTATAGTACACATAAGGTTATTGAAGTACACAATATCTGAAATATACACTGAGGTAAATATTTATCTAATTCTACTGTCAAGGAATACAAGCTCCAATAATCAAAGATAGAGAGTTGGTTCTTTACATGAAATTATTTGCTTGGTTACTTCTAACAAATGATGGTTGTGGGTTCTGATAGCAACTGGCCTGTGAAAGTATGATGACCTTGAATAAGTCATCTTCACTCATAACTTCACTCGACCCAGCTGTAATTTGGTTTGGATAATCTTGGAAAGAAGATTGGCCAACAATCAGATCAGAAAAGATCTGTACATAAGAACCTAAATTGTTATCCTTGTAAAATATAGTTGTTTCTTTCTATAGTAAATAAATCACTTACATCAGTAATAAAAGAAAGAGCTTTGGAAGGATTATGGTCTAGTTTTATAAAATTAAAGGCTCGTGCCATGGCCATGCTAGCATCTGTTTTAGGTGTGGCTTTATCCTCTTGATTGGTCACAAATATTATACCGATTCTAAAAGAAAAATACAATTTTAATTAAGAATGGATCACAAAAAGAAGCTGTTGATCTTAATAAAACTCAACCAAATGAAAACCAAAACCAAACAAGGCCATGAATTCTCGAATCAATCTATGTGCTAGGAAGTACTCAACACAGTGTTAAGATTAGACACAAGGATATCCTAGCTCTAAGATCATTTTGAGAATATGGGCCAGAAATTTTCTAATGTGTATATGCAGAAGTAGAATGAAGAAGTATAAGACAAACCTAATTGGTGCTTTATGAACTGAAAAAGCTTCAGCCATCTTTAATAAATCTTTACTTTTATCTTCAACAGGATTGACCACAAAAACCTATAAATATCAACATGTTTTTAGACAGGGAAATTTCTGTAGGTCCCTTTACCTGGGCCTCATGAGCCATTTAATCTGATTAAAATAACAATAATGGTCATGGGTTCTAAAATGGGTCGATATGTTTAAGTTAGGTGACCTTGAATAACTAATAATTCCAGTCAAACATGCTAACAAGGAAAAGATCAATGCCAATAGATTTGTCCATGGACCAAATGGTAGAAAAGATCTTGAACTGTAAACCTATGTTGTTATCCTTGTAAAATATAGTACCATATTTTGCTAGAAAGATATCAACCTGTGAAAGTAATTCAATAAGATAATATAGCAGTAAACTCACCAAATGAAAGATATTTTTTGCAACATGACGTAACATACCAGGGAAGGTAGGACGTAAAATATCTTGTACACTATTAGGCCAACCTTGATATCCTTTATCATTCTCTAGATCATTTAAATACTAAAAAATAAAAATATCTTATATTTTATAAATCTTGTTGAGCTCTTTTTCAGCAACCAAATGAAATTTCATAGTTCATTTAAATATTGTTTCAGCTAATAACAGCTCCTCAAACAAAAAGTGAAACTGATTAGAAACAAAAATTAAATGAATAGAGTTCATGTCCTACTCTTCTGCACTTATGGGCTAATGAGTTTGCAATGAGATCAATTTTGCCAGGAAAGCATTAACCTACTCTATTTGCAATTTCCAACTGTCGATGGATCTTTTACATGCACAACCTGTAGCACATGGGGCCTGATTGTCCCATCTGAACAACTAGACGCTTTTTTATGTCAGTCCCTCCGACCTGCATCACTGAGGGAAACCAAACAGAAAAATCTGAAAGTTCATCTGGACCTTTGCCAGGATTGAACCATTGACCCTCCCGTTAGCAAGCAAGGTCTAAACTGATTAGAATTAGAAGAGGATTCAAAATAAGTCACTAAATCCAAGTGTTAAAATTTCAAGAAAAATAAACAAGAATATCAAATAATATGAGCCAACCTGAACAGCTGAGTGACGTATATCTATAGCATATCGTGTATCATCTCCACTTTTTAAATCAATATGTAGTAGTTTATCTAGATGATCACCCTATTATAAAATATATAACATTATTACTGCATGACTGGTCATTTCAAATACTTGTACTTATCATAATTCACAGATCTATAAAACCTGCTACAGTTTCATAAGTGTTCTACTTAATTAAAGAATGTAAATTTTGTGATAACCTGATGGACTGTACCCTAGGTTATCAACAGAATGAGTATTGTATAGTTTCTATAACCAGGTACAAGTTAAAAGTAAAGGACTGGTTGTGTTAATGTTTTAAATCAGACACAGATGTATATATTAATATCTATGTTCAACTATAATAGATCATTTACTTAGATCTCAGTATAGAAGATTCTACTACTTATTTACCTTAAATCCTAGAGAGTGAAGGCCTTCAATTAATTTAGCTTCAGAATTCATGGTATCTAATACACTAAAGATATCAAACACTTCTAAATCAACAGTTAAACCATTTAAATACAGTGCTGATTCTCCAGTCCCTAGTGAATGATGTCTTTCAAATACCTGGAGTAGAAAAATTAAATAGAGTTCTATGTCACACTATACCTCCTCTTAGTATTGATGGAGATGAACAACTGAAGGGTGCAACATGAAAATTGTCAGGAAAGATCTCTTATATCTTTATCTATAGACAGATTTTAACATGTATAAAATGATTAGAGGCCAATAAATAAATTAAAACATATAAAAAATTACAAATTAAGGCCACAAAGATAAGTGTCTTGGTTCTCAGGCACCGTCGCACCGGCAAAAACCAAAAACCTCCCGCTTCAAACCATTTTATTTGTTAAAAAAATAAAAATAAAAATACGTCTCCAGCCCGCATCATCTTTGCAATCAATAAAAAACTGCGTATTCTTGAACTGGGACACATCTTGCCAATTTCGGTTGGGTATGATAGTATGAAAAGCTATATTTTTTAATTTCTCGTCTTTATTTTTGTCTTCTTTTACGAACTTCATATTTCCGGCAATACGCCATCTTTGTGTTTTTCCGGTGACTACTTTACACTACTAGCCTCGATTATCCAGGTCGTTGCTACAGGTCGTCTTCCACGGGGATTTACGCGATTTGGGAAATAATCGTAATTTAGTCTGGAGTGATTTCCAGATGTATGTTAGTTTAATCTAAACAGAAATTAGTTTGAGTGCCGATTTCGCCATGACTAAATATTTAGTTGGACGATCTGGCCCATTGTGAAGCATTTTGTACGACCTGACCAGGTGGTGTGGTTATCTCCCTTATTATAAGGGTTCAAGGTCATTAGCCACAAGTGTGAAAAAAATTCTAGACGATTTGAGATGATTTGATATTTTCTGAATAATTCATGACAGCATTGACATTGGTTTTGACAGAAAAGGGGGCTACATGACCCTGGACAATTGTTCCAATGGAAAAAACTTGTAAAGTAAATGTATTATTGAAAGAAACCACCGGAATCCGTGTAGAAACTAGCTGAGCTCGGCGTCGTGCCCAAGATGTGGAAGACGGTGACCCGATTAATACGGTTACGAAGTGAAGATGTTTACTGGCGAGACAAAGACTTCCCTACCATTCATCCATTTTAAGGCTTAGTTTTATAAAAAAAAAAAAAAGAAAAGCCGCCCGCCCGCTTTCAATAATGTTTAAATATATGCTTTTTATTTTGATTAAGGGGAGGTAATTTGGAGAAATAAAAAAAAAATCAAACCCCCCGCCCGCACCATTTTTTCCCCAGGTAATTGCCTGAGAACCAAGATATTTTCTTTTCATGGCCTAAATATTAAATTAATAGAAAAAATTGAACTTACTTCTTGATTTTTCGAGATTTCTTTCTTTAATTCTGAACTTACACTGGTTCCAACTAGAGATCTACAATCAATATAATATATTATAATTATACAGTGATATATATTGTGGTCTAAGCAAATTATAATTTGTTCAAATTGAACATATGACTAAGAAAGAAATGAAAATCTTTTAACATTTCCCAACATTGAGAATTTATGTCTCTTCTCTCTGTCCTAAGTAGGAATTAATACCTGCGACACATAACCCTATTGCATTCACTGGCCAAAAAACTATCAATAGCAGTTGATAATAATGAAATGTCCAAATTGACAATATCATTATAAAAAGGTTCTCGCCATTTAGACCATTTAAATTATAATGAATAGTTCAAATCACTATAATTTCCAAATAAACGACATTATCTATGAAGAAAGATGACATACCTGGCCTGCGTAGGAAAATTTTGACTGATATCAGTTAAAACACTTAAACTGTCTTTATTTTCAGCAGACAGAATTCTCTCAGCGGCTTGAAAACTTAAATCTAAATACAAAACAGTTTCTATGAGTAAAATAACAATTTATTGTATAGTAAATTAATAAAAAGTTTATACAAAAGGACTGATTGTGGAACTTGAAATTCAATTCGTAATTTTTTACAATGACAATGAGGCAGAGACAGAGTTACAATAAATAACCATAATCTAATTATAGACTAACCTTGTAACTGCCAAACTTTAAGGGGAGCTAATTCAGTTTCTGAATCTATCAAATGATGTCTGAATTCTCGTAAATTGTCTTTTAGTTCAGGATAACGTTCTCTACAAATAATAACATAGTGAAATAAAGTTTTTACTTGAAAAAAATAATCTCTGATGGTGCATTCCAGCAAATATATTTATATTTCTTAAACATGTGACTGCTTCATCATTAACATAATCCTTATGTACCTAATATGTTTCTTCCCCATGTAAACATGTTTTTCATAATTAGGATGTACTTGTTATGCTCTATCTATTAATGCGATATTGATGGTTAAATTAAAATAATTCAAAATCCCTAAAATATTTAATATTATAGTTGTCATTATGCACAAAAAGTTTGATTCAACTAATTAATAAAATTCAACTATTTGAGAATCACCTCACCGTGCACCTGCCCCTATGATGTTCATTAAAGTATAAATTACCTGAGTTTCGAGAAAATAAAACCCTGAACTTCCTCTCCTTCTACATCCAGTTCTTTACTGTCATCATCAGATTCTCCTAGAATAGGGAAATATATCAAAGGATGAATTAATTCAGGAAAATATAACCAATGAATGCATTTATCAAAATGAATGAATGAATACATATAAAACTAACTGAACAGATGAAAAAAAAACATATATACTGGAAAGAGTGAGGTATGAATGAACAAATGAATGAACGAACGAATGAATATTAGAGGCATCATATGAAGATATGAAAAGAAGGACTAAAAAAAAATGAATACACTGAAAGGTAAGTTGGCTGGAACTGGATTCCAAATTAGACAAAAAATTGTAAAAACATATATGAAAAGGAAAGATTATCAAATGATTTGTGAAATAATCTAAAAACAATGAAAGAAATTAAGGAATAAAATAGTAAAGGCCAACATGGCTAAAAAAAAAATAAAAGAGACTTTTACTAAGAAATTCTATTAAAAAACAGGAATATTTCTAATCTACAGAGACTAAGAAAGAGCCTTGGATTTTCCCATAATAAAACCTACGTAACCTTTTCCTACTTTAACTTACTCTGTTTATTCTTGTCTATTGAAAACAAACATATTGGTACATTAAAAATTTAACAGATCAACATAACAAAAAATAAATCAATATAGAAGTCTTCTTAAGTATCAGGCACTTGAATAATTCCTGTTACCGACTAGAGTATATGTCCAGTTGATCTTTTTGTGGTGTGTTTAGTCAATAACCGTGAATCATATGACTTAATGATTTAACCTGAGATCGAATAAGTACAGAATAAACTACTATCGTTAAATGGAGTTCATATTCTTGTCAAAAACATGATAATGTTGTAAGGAAATCATGGCATACAGTTGGTTTTACTCAAGATTAGCTCTAGCAACAAAAACGAATTTGTGTGTCCCTAGCTTTAGGAAACAGTTCTGAGATAACACTGAAAGTCTATTATAGTAAATAACTAAAAACTTGGATATTTTGATATGACATTGTGACATTCTTCATTATTCGTATAATGTTATAAAAATTACCTTCAACTTTAGTATCATCTTTTGCTTTATATTCTGTACTCTTTATAGCTAACTCTACCCCATATCCTGATAGACGTACATTGACATTGGCTGGATTCTAGAAATTACAGAAATAACATCATAAAGTCTGAGGTGGACAGGATGGAGAGTTGACTCAGAGCAATGTCAAGAAAAATTATGAATTACAATAACAACCTTTCTTATATTATAGATCATTGCCCTCAACAGAAAGATGGTAAACAGTCTATGGGATTTTACAAGAAGTAAATATTTTAGTTTACCACCATTTCTGTATTTACCATACCTGTACAAAATGTCGAACTATAAAATGTATAGGTTCGTCAACAATCAAATTTAATATTCTACTGTAGAATAGTTTGAAGTCTTGAGTACCCAGTTCACCATATAATATAACTTTTATTTTATGTTGCTGAGGACCTGGATAACTGTGATCAAAATTATACACAACTGGTGGAGACCTAGAGAAATATAATATTTATCTTTGACTATTGCACATAATTTATAGTTTAGTAAAGATATTTGCGTACACAGTACATAGAACACTAAATACAGAGTTGGAGAATATAAAATAAGTGGACTGCTTCATTATGTAGTGAATTGTAACTGAATATCCATGGATATCTTTGCTCAACTGAATTAGAATACCGATACATCTACAATTTTCCAAACTAATAAATAAAAAAGATCAATGTGCCTTGGAGTGGAGACACACCAACATGAAGAACTGATATTTGTTTCAGTGCACAGCACCTACCTTGACAACATCTCTAAATTTACAGTTCCATCACAAGACTTATTAAACCAATATCAAACTGATTCTACATGGAGAGTACTACTCAAAATTAGAACTGTCAAGATGGAGTACTGAGTATATCATGATACAAGTTTATAAATTTTAAAATTTACCTGTCTCCTGCAGATTTAATCAAATCAACAATTTGATCAACATCACAAGTCTCTACACTCTGAATGTTAACAAAGGTTGAACATTTCTTACTAGACTCTGCTTCATTGCCTAACTACAGGTAAAATAAAATAAAAACACTTTGAATCAATCAAACTACTAAATAATTGAAACAATGTTAACACTTTTTAAATGGTATGTCACACAATATTGGCACAATAAAACAAATTTAATAATGTGTAAATGTTCTGGGAAGGGAATAACTGGACTTCTCCCCACAACACTGGGATAGGGTGCTTTATTCTACCCTGACCCTTGGACCTGAAAGCATAATTCCATAATAAAATAAGAAACAAAATTCATTAGACACATACCTGTTGATAAACTTGAACTTTTGGTGAAAACGCTCGTAATGACATGGATAGTTTTAATAAATTAAGTTGTAATGGTGAAAGATGTCGTCCAGCAAATTTCTGTATGGTGTTATATAATGATTGGTTGGATTCTGTAATCAGAAAGAAACAATTTATCTATTTATTAAAAAAAACACATCTATTTATTGCTGCTTTTATGTAATTTTTTTATTGTTTATTTCAAAGATATTTTACAAAATTATTTTACTTCAGTTTACTGTATTTTATTAGCTATACTTTGTGCAATGATTTTTCTTTAATAGTTTTTACCTGATATCTACCTATTACCCAAAATATTTACTCTTGTTTTGTTTTATATATGTGTATGTATTTGTAACTGTATATTTTATTGTAAAGAGCATATGGGTGCTTAGGTGAAAGATGTGCTATATTAATACATCTTAATAATAATAACATAAAAATAATATAAAAATTTAATTTATATTACATCATTGGTAGGCCTATATTTCTTGTGCCAATAATGCAGTGCTTCAAATGTAAAATGTTGCAAACCTATTAATATACTTATACAGTATCTGTAAGAGGCATTTTAAAGGCAGTTGTCTCACAAACCTTTTGAAATTTGCTTTGGATCCAAATTTGTTACATCTTGGATAAATCGCCAAAAATAGTCTGGAGATTCCTTGGCTAGAAATTCACTGAAAAAGACAAAAATCCAGGTTAAGTAATAGGGGAAGTAAAAAGCTTTTCTATTCTATCAATTTTATGATAATCAAGATCATTCTGACTTCTATCCCCTCAATTTGCAATCAGTTGTCTGGTTTTCTTCACTTATTGGGAGATAATCAATAATCAATAGACTGATTTCTTCTTTTGCAAAAAGGGTTTTGAATGAAACACAATTTATTTGGAGTTTTACATCCTACACTTCTGCACCAGGTTGGGTTAATTAAGACATAGTCACAAAAGTAAAATATTCAGTAAATTACCTAGCTTCTAATAATAATGGAGTGGATCTCCATTTAGCATCTAAAGCTACATTTACAAACTTGGCTTTCCCTTCCGTATAACCTATAGCTTGTATTATTATCAAAAAACTAGTCAATAATTTAAACACCATCTTTATATAATCAGCCTGAAATATTAAGAACCAAGTGATTTAGATTAAAATCAGGGAATTTTGTTGTAAATCAGCATTCAAAGAAATTACACAAAAATATTGTCATTTTTGGACTGAAAATTTGATTCCTTACAATCCTAAGAATTTCAGTTTTAATTTTAAAATAATATTTATTTTTTAATTGCCATTTGTCTTTTAATTTCTTTGAGTACTGTATAGCCATAGTTTATTTGGATAGCCTTTTTCAATTATTATAAAATTGACGACTTTGACTGATTGGATATATATAGACAGTGAGTTGAGCCGGCCAGGGATTCAGTCTCAAAAGCAGGATCCGAAAAGAGCAAAAATTACAATATCATTCAAACTCCCAAATAACAAGTTTCCATTCATTGAAAAACTTATCAGCAATTACAAATTTACAAGCAAATTCAAAAAGGCGTCGTTTTCTATTCAGTAACTGACATCTTCAATGTTAAACGTGGGAATTAATTAATATCTTTCAATGTTTTGTGTACCTTACTGGAGGCTGCCATATCACTGTCTCGCATATAAAGTGCCAGTGATGTGGAGAGAACTGATTGGTCAAAAATATTAATGAATATTTGAAAATAATTTGTAAATTACTTAAATAAATTTTTGATATTTTATTTTCTACCATACAATTTAAAAATATGCTTTAAACAACAAGTCTTATTTTGATATATTTTTTATTGAGAATTTAAAGGTTTGTGCGGAGTTGATGAAAAAAATCGTCTGCTACTTCCGGTTTATTTGACAGTTCCAGAAAATAAACATGTAAGCCATCAAGATACCGAGTTTGATTATTTATTTTATTCACGCAGCTCCAAAATTTTGGAAGGATTTTTTTAGGTATCTTTATCGACATTTTGCCTGTTATTTTAGAATGTCAGTTTCGATTTTTGTATTATTTATAGATACTGCCGGTGTGTTCTTACCCTAAGGCTGCTGTGAGCTGATTGAGGTGCTAAAAAATTGTCACTATTTTCAGTTTGCCTTTAGTTTCATCTACCTCTTGATATTTAATGCTATGTTATTCAAAGAGCCTGAGGTTGACATTAAAAGCCACAGAATCTGGACCTGGGGGCTATGACAACATCATTGAGTTTTATTTTTAGAAATGTAACCATGGCCTATAGTAGGCCTATAGTGGTGACTGGTGGTACTGGTTTAGTCTCTAACCAGTTGATTGATAGATTCACTCATTCCATCTGCTATATTTGATTCTTTATTGAAATGATTTATAGTTATGTTCTAATTATTGCCAACAATCCATTATTGGTCGTTGAAAGTCAAAAGACACGACTAATTGATTCCCAATTGAAAGTCGTTGATATTCTCAAAAAATTAACAAAAAAACATCATTGTTTCTTTAAATGACATGTCTGCAGACGGTTTCGGTTATTAATGGATTATTGTTTTTGCCCAAATCTAATGTTTAATGTTGTGCAAAGATTTGAACCTACCTTGAGATCTTAATTTGGAAAACACAGCTTGGAGTTATTCAAGTAGGTCCAGTTTAAGAGAAATAGCCTAATTTGCATTGTTTACAAATACAATGATATCTGAAAGAGACCAGCATATATGCAGAAACCTTGTCAGTTAATGTCATCATTATCAAAATATTATTAGTCTGAGTTGTAGCCTCAAGTCTTTTTTTAAATACCTTTGTGACTCTCCACTTACTTGGTAGGCCTAGATGAAGTAGAGTTTATTTCAACCATGTAGTTTACATCAGATCAGATTGTATAAACCTATTGTTGTCATAAATATACTTTATATTGAGCACTGTTTATTATAGCAATCATTAATTAATCTTCACTTCCTATATAGTCTTACCCTTCTGTGGTGACCAACAGAGTTCACATCAGAGTGAGCATTTTTCAATATCTCCTTAACAACACTCAATGTTTTCTTGTTTCTTTGCCCTCTTCTTTATGTTCACTTAGACTTGGATCTCGGAGCTGTTCATAATATTGTTGTCTTTGGAAATTAGGATTTTGTAGCCTGTGGTTTGCTTCTTGCTTTTGGAATACTACTTAGTTTTACAAATAATGTAAGGTATACAAGGATTCCAGACTTTCTCTATTTAGAAGAATCCTCATAACTTTCTGGCCAGTATTTTTTTTTAATTTTCAAATAAAACCCTGAAAAAATTGTTTTGGAGGATGAAAATGTAGATATAAAAGATAGAAAAATAACTCAAAAGAATTTAAAATTTTGTATAGTAATGGTAAGGATTTATAGGTGGAAGGGGTATAACTTAGGATCTATAGAGGAAGGAATTTAATAGTAAGGATTTATAAGGGAAGGAAGGTAATAGTAAGGATTTATAAGGTAAGGAAGGTAATAGTAAGGATTTATAAGGGGAGGGAGGAAGGTAATAGTAAGGATTTATAAGAGAAGGGAGGTAATAGTAAGGATTTATGAGGGGAGGGAGGTAATAGTAAGGATTTATAAGGGGAATGAAGGTTATAGTAAGGACTTATAGGGAGAAGGGGAGGTAATAGTAAGGATTTATAAGGGGAGGGAGGAAATGCAATAGTAAGGATTTATAAGGGAAGGGTGGTAATAATAAGGATTTATAAGGAAAGGAAGGTGATAGTAAGGATTTATAAGGGAAGGAAGGTAATAGTAAGGATTTGTAGGGGTAAGAAGGTATTAGTAAATATTTATAGGGAAAGAAAGGATATAGTAAGGGTTTATAAGGGAAGGAAGGTAATAGTAATGATTTGTAGGGCAAAGAAGGTAATAGTAAGGATTTGTAGGGAAAGGAAGGTAATAGTAAGGATTTGTAAGGGAAGGAAGGTGATAGTAAGGATTTATAGGGAAGGAAGGTAATAGTAAGGATTTATAAGGGAAGGAAGGTGATAGTAAGGATTAATAGGGGAAGGGAGGTGAAAGTAAGGATTTATAAGGGAAGGAAGGTAATAGTAAGGATTTATAGGGAAAGGAAGGTAATAGTAAGGATATATAGGGGAAGGAAGGTATTAGTAAGAATATATAGGGGAAGGAAGGTATTAGAAAGGATAAATAGGGGAAGGAGAGTAATAGTAAGGATTTATAAGGGAAGGGAGGTAATAGTAAGGATTTATAGAGAATGAAGGTAATAGTAAGGATTTATAAGGGAAGGAAGGTAATAGTAAGGATTTATAAGGGAAGGAAGGTAATAGTAAGGATTTATAAGGGGAGGGAGGAAGGTAATAGTAAGGATTTATAAGGGGAGGGAGGAAGGTAATAGTAAGGATTTATAAGGGGAGGGAGGTAATAGTAAGGATTTATAAGGGGAGGGAGGTAATAGTAAGGATTTATAAGGGGAGGGAGGAAGGTAATAAGAAGGATTTATAAAGGGAGGGAGGAAGGTAATAGAAAGAATTTATAAGGTAAGGAAGGTAATAGAAAGGATTTATAAGGTAAGGAAGGTAATAGTAAGGATTTATAGGGGAAGGGAGGTAATAGTAAGGATTTATAAGGGAAGGGAGGTAATAGTAAGGATTTAAAGAGAATGAAGGTAATAGTAAGGATTTATAAGGGGAGGGAGGAAATGCAATAGTAAGGATTTATAAGGTAAGGGAGGTAATAGTAAGTATTTATAGGGAAGGGAGGAAGGTAATATAAAGGATTTATAAGGGGAGGGAGGGAGGTAATAGTAAGGATTTATAGGGAAAGGGAGGTAATAGTAAGGATTTATAAGGGAAGGGAGGTAATAGTAAGGATTTATAGAGAATGAAGGTAATAGTAAGGATTTATAAGGGAAGGAAGGTAATAGTAAGGATTTCTAAGGGAAGGAAGGTAATAGTAAGGATTTATAAGGTAAGGAAGGTAATAGTAAGGATTTATAAGGGGAGGGGGAAGGTAATAGTAAGGATTTATAAGGGGAGGGAGGTAATAGTAAGGATTTATAAGGGAAGGAAGGTTATAGTAAGGACTTATAGGGAGAAGGGGAGGTAATAGTAAGGATTTATAAGGGAAGGAAGGTTATAGTAAGGACTTATAGGGAGAAGGGGAGGTAATAGTAAGGATTTATAAGGGAAGGAAGGTTATAGTAAGGACTTATAGGGAAGGGTGGTAATGATAAGGATTTATAAGGGAAGGAAGGTAATAGTAAGGATTTGTAGGGGTAAGAAGGTATTAGTAAATATTTATAGGGGAAGAAAGGATATAGTAAGGGTTTATAAGGGAAGGAAGGTAATAGTAATGATTTGTAGGGGAAAGAAGGTAATAGTAAGCATTTATTAGGGAGGGTGGTAATCCAATTAATCCAGGATCCAAAAAGGGTTAATAGAAAGAAAAAGGTTAAACCAGGGTAGTTTATTGGAGTCCCATCTGAACTATGATCTGATTGATGGGACCCAGTGATTAATTACCTAGTCTCGCATATTGATCTGGAATCTACAAGAACCTGTCTCCATCATTCAAACAGGTTTCTGTAATTAGTTAACTATGAGTTAATTCACATTATTTTACTCCAGTAGGTCTGTTTGCTTAAAACTTTTCTCAACTCAGGCGTTATAAAAATAACACAAAATAATGTAAATATAATGTGAACTCTCTGAAAAAGATGCAAGTGACAACCAGATATTTATTAAAATTATAAGCCACGTGGAGTCTCTGAATGAAATGTTATATAAAGCTATTAGCTATATAGATGAGCAAGGTTGATTTAATGTGGACTCTCTGAAAGAAATGCTAAGTTGATTTAGGCTAATATTGCATGAAATTATCAGCCATGTGGACTCTCCGTAAGGGATGAAAATTGGACTACTATAATTGATTTTAATTATTAAATATACAGATGCAAAGTTGATTTAGAGAAACATTAGCTTCTAATGTGGACTCTCTGAAAGAGATGCAAAGTTGACATTGCCAAATATTGCATGAAATTATCAGCCATGTGGACTCTCTGTAAGAAAGGCAAAGTTTATTTAACCCAATGTCAGATATGTGGACACCTTTTAAGAAAAATTGACATTACCAAATAGTGATAAAACTTCTATGTGAACTCTCTGAAGAGATGCAGTGATGACTTAATCAGGTGTGGAGAATTAAGGCATATATTGTACATTCTCCATCCAGAGTTAAATGATCCATTACAGAGTGTTGTCTGTAATTCTATTTTTAAAAAGAAATAAAACAATTGTAAAGAACTAGGCACTGTATAATGAATGCTTTAGATCAAGGTTTAAAAAATCAATATTCTAACGTGGAATTACATTGAGTTTTTATTTTATACACACAGCAACACTCATCAACAAATTATTGCCTTGCTTGCAGTTTTCTTGGAGAGATTGTCATGGGAAGTGTTTATTTGTCAGGATGGGACAATAAACTGCGGCCCTATGTGCCACAGGTTGCGCACATTAAAGATCCCTCAACAGATATAACAAAGAGTTGACTAATGCTGCTACCACAAAATTTCCCTCATTTCATACAGCATGGCATTTCCCGTCTTCAGTAAAATTTAATTTGTGAAAAAGTTTCATTGTTTGTTGTTTCAGAATATAAGTTTTGGTTTTCTTTTCTTTCCTTTCTTTTTGTGAAGTAAATTGTATTATATTTTATATTCAGTTCAATAAGAAAGCCTTTTAGGCACATCTAAAAAAGAATAATTTTATTTTTATGTATTTGAATAGGGCCTATATAAGTAAGACTTGTGCAAAGTTTAAATTTACAACTTAAAGAATCCAATTATAACTTCCTAAGAAAAAAATTTTATATATATTTTTCTGAATATATTGTGCACAAGTCAAAATTTTAACACCCAATTTTTTTGCCTAAAAGTGTGCCTAAAAGGCTTTCGTAGTTCAATCTTTATTGCATTAATTGATAATGATAAGTTAAAGGATGTATGTTTTCTTCTAGTTATCTCAACCAGTGCTTCTATAAGAGAGTATCTTCTATAACACCTAATACCAGCACTGAGGTATGAAATGATTAGTTACCTTTGTGTTTTCACTGTACAAATGAAAGGAAATTTAAAAATTGTAAGAGAAACAGCAAATTGGTAGAGCAATCCTGAGAGACATTAAAACTTGTTTTACTTCTCTGAATATAAAAAACAACTTTGTTCTGAATTGTATACATTTTTTAATGTATTATTTGCTGTAAAAAGATGAATTAAGAATTAAGGAATCTAACTAGATATATAAAGAAGAATAAATGAAATGAAATGAATGGAGTTTTACGTCCTACTCTTCTGCTAAAGAAGAATAACACTGAGCAAAGTATAGTGTGTTTTGACTTGTTTCTATTTTATTTTTGAGTGTCACACTGGTAATGTTCTGATGAAAATATAACACATGGGAAATTTATATCTTCAAAGTTTCAGTTTTTCAGTCAGAATTCCTAGGAGTGAAATGTGTTTCTTTTCAATTTACTTCTATACAAAAACATACTGAAGTTATTATTCCAATTCTCTAAGAAAATATAAAAAAATTAAAATAACTGTTAGGTTTGCTTATGCAAGTATCTGTTTAAAACTCTAGATAATTCTACCCTGTTGTACAGAAATTCCTGGTATTAGTGCCAAATATGTCATGATTTTTATACTGACCCATAGACACCCTTCTCATGTGAGCAGTTTGGTTGTAAATATTAATAATTATTAGTATATACACCCTTCTATATATAATACCGATTGTTTGGAACATGTTAAATTCAAATGCCTCTTGTAAAACTAGTGAGATAAAATGAAATATCAAAATTATTGTTGAGTACATTAATAAATAATACAGAAAGTTGTATTATTTTTCAATTAAAGTCATATAAAGATTGTAAGTTAGTGTGTGACTGTCTAATAAGAGAGTAAAATCAATATCTATAGGATACAGCAGCGTTGGTATTGGATACTGCTAGTCAGTATCTTCCAGCCTGCCACGGTGTTCTTACACTATAACATGGTGTTCATACAGACAATATTATCAGTCATAATGTGAAGTTCATTGTGTTTTATGGATGTGGGATTATGTTTATCAGTGTATATATATATGGTAAGACAGGTTTAACACTCTATGGTATATGATGATTGTATTTCAATTAACATTTTTAAACTAATAATATTAGATTTAAACTGAAATATAGAAGGTAGGCCTTCAGACATTTATTTTCTCTTTAATGTATTCTGGTTAATCTGACAGAGATAAGACTGGAAATACTATTTCTGTTTTCAGACTATTGTCTTCAAGGCCAAGGAAACAACATGGACTGGTTTTCAGTTTTTTAAAACCGTCCACAATTTGGTTAATGATGATAAATAACTTGTTCTTGATTTATTAATGTATAAGGGTACGGAGTTAAAATTGTTGATTTTATTGTCAGTTAGATCAACTCACAGAACTGATTTTTAGCCTTTAAATATGGTCCAGAATTTGGTTGATTTTCATAGGGAACCTTAATGATTATTTATTAATTGAATGTATAGAATCGTGGCTAATTTAATAATGTGAAGCTACAAGTTGATGTTCTAGCTGGACTATATATTTTCACACTAGATTAATGCCTTATCTGTTAAAGCTAGAGTTGGATAAGGAAAATAACAATTACTGTCATAGACAAATAAATCAAAACAAGTTAGTGGCTTTTGAAATGGTTTAACTGTTTTTGTTTTTATTGGGATTGTTGAAAAAAATCTTTAAAGCATGGGAAACAAAAGTATCTTTATTTCAGTAAAGGCAAATAAATTGTGGCTAAAAATTTCTACATCAAAGTTTGTGATCTGCTGAATTAAATTAAAATCACACCTTCACTATTTATATATTAGTTTAGCAATTGTTATTGTATGTAAATATATATCACTATTATTAGGTGACCCATACTTTATTCAGTAAAACGATGTCCCCTATTTTGATTTGTAATCGTTTCCTATAAATATATATTTTCTATAACAGTGAATGTATTTTACTGTTGTAGTTTTTATTTCTTATTGATCTGTTAGAATCTGTGATAAAGATTAAAAAAAAATCATAAGGGAACCTAAAGATCTATTTAATGACTCTTTTTTTTTTGACTGATATTTCTTTTCTTTAATATCAACAATTTAGTCTTGCCTTATTTTTATTTTCAGATATAATAATGATTCAATCAAGTTGTGAGGTTTGAATTTTGACATTTTAATGTGAAATCTTTTAACCAATAAAAATGTCTCTTTCTCCCTGGGATTATGGAGGGGTTAGTTTAGGGTTTGGTTTGTATAGACCACGACGACCTAGTTATACCCTAGCAACACAGTGTAATCGACAGCGTAGTGAGAGCTATCGTTACGCCACGCGGAATGTCAACTCTGACTCGGAACAATCTGAGGATTTTATAGATGACATTGTAAAGCGAAATCGTAAAGATAGTTACATCAAGGCTACCAGACAATCTCATGAAATAGAACTTCAAGATATCCAAGACAACTATGAAAAATATGGTGGCAACCATGATAGTAACGTTTGTGATGTCCCAACCAGTAACCATGACGATAATGACGTCAATCGGAAAAGTTTAAGTTTTTATATTAATGAAGAGAAGAAGAATGAAAAAATGAAACCAACTTTAGAGCGAATAGACGAACATAAATTAATGCACAATAACGTACATTTCTCTCACGTTGGGAATATTGGGGAGGGGGGTAGTGACGAGGCGACGCCCTGTTCCAGTGAACAGGGAAGTAGTTTACCATCTGTGATTGTGTTTACATTTAAAAAGAACCTCATTATTCTGTGCATTGGATTTATTCTAATCTTCTCTGCATTTCGTGGAATTCAGAACCTGCAGTCTAGTATTAACACATCAAGTTATCTAGGAATAACTACCATGACCTGTGTATATATATCTATGTTTTGTACCTGTATCTTTGCACCAATTGTCATTAATATCTTCACTGCCAAGTGGGCATTATCTATTGGAATGTTGTGCTTTTTAATATGGTTTGGCGCTAATTTTTATCCACGTTTTTACACTCTGATACCTACAGCATTGTTCGCTGGTTTTGGACAAGGAATTTTATGGAGCGCCGAAATTTCCTATATTCTTAAATTAGCATTTGATTCAGCTCGAGTTACTAAAGACCAATTAGAAAACGAGATGTTTCGCTTTCATGGAATTTTTCTTGCCTGTTTTCAAACAACGCACATCTGGGGAAATTTAATCTCTTCAGTAATATTGAGTCATAGATCTGAGTTTATACCTCCTGCGCTACCAGAGACTTCATTTGATTATTTAAATTATACTGATCCCGGGATGGGATACGAGATGGAGGGTGCCATGGAGGAACCCCCACCCATATCAGTTGGACAATGTGGTGCTTTAAATCCATGTGATCAAAGGACAGTACAACCTTTATTATTCTCCTCTGCTGACTATGATGAAGATTTGGGTCAGTATCAAAACTTAATTAATACATGTACATTCAATTAATTTATGGATATTTGTTGTCTAGTGTGCATCTAGTAACAGTATCAGTACTGCCCTTTCTGATAGCATTTAAAACCAAACATTGGTATATAAGTATAAAATATTACTATGACAGATGTTGTATAGTATTGTATGCATGTGTACAGAATTTATTGTAGTTTAGTAATATTTGTAACCAAGTTATTGCATACCTGGATGTATCATTTTTTCTTTTCTGTGAGTGATTTTACTCCCCATGATCTGACAAAATTGTTATGCATCTTGTGTTCAAGGTTATTCAATATTAAACCAATCAAATACTCATTATCTTCATTTCCTTCGTAACATCAACTTGTAATGATGGTCATTATTTGCCATTTTAAAGGACGATTTGGGTCCTCAAATTTCCATGAACATTATTTATGATACTGATTAGCTTCAAAGTTAAAAATTCATGTTTCTTAGACTAAGGTATTAATGGTCAAATGGGTGGTAAATGTATTTGTGTCTGTCGGCTAAGGGAGACCTTACTACCCTCTTTGTGAATAAAAACTGACTCTGTATTCTGATTGATAAAGGCCATTTATTTAAATGATATAAAATTCATGAATACATAATAACATAAAAAATATGTAAACTTAAAAATTGTAAAACTTAAATAACAAAAACATATGTATAACAAAGTTATAATATTAATATCAAACAATGGGGGTTCAAACCCTTATACTTTTTTGATTAGCATGACAGCTATTGATGCTATTTGGGAAAAATTTCACAGAACACAGTATGAAGAAGAATCCTGTCAGATCATGGTGTAGTAACCTCCAGACTAATCATGAGACTTGTATTAGATTTATTTGTCAGTCAATGTTTTTTTTATTTCAATATGTAGGAAAGAAAAGAGAATATTGTTCAAAGCATGATCTATTGTCTGGGTTTTACTTTCTTTTTATTTCCAGAGTAATATGGTAAGTTATAATTTATTAATTGTATTTTATCTGATGCCATTCTGGGTTTGTGATTTCCAAATCTCTTTTCAGAGTCATTATAATCATATATGTTGGATCACTTCACGGAGTCCACAAACCAAGAATGTTTGCTTCGTATTTTCAATTTTTATGCATGTTTGTTGTTAACAAGGTTTCAAGGACAAATTTCCCACTTTTCCCCTAGAATCATTACAATGTAGAATGTCTAGGGTCATTAAACTAGCTTTCAGAACCCCACCGTACAACCATCAACAACTCTGGATGAGAGTTTCGCTTTAATATAAGACAAAGTCGATTGGGTAGGAGTTGTATCCATCCCCACCTCAAACTATCCCCCTGAAACTCAGGAATGGGGACAAAGTTAGTTCCTGCATGGGAAATGTTTTTTTCCTCATTTTCAAACAATTTTTTTCCCAAAATGTCTTAAAAGTGAAGGTGTCTAAAACTACTGAAATTCTGCCCAACACACCACTATAGATACCCTAGCTACACCAAAAGTAGGATTTAACAATGTCAGACAAACTACAAAATTAAACCCAGTTTGAAATCTCAATGTAAAATTTATCAGTTTGTAGGAATAAATTGAATATTGGAAGCTAACTACATTATTGTCTGAGAGTTCTAACTAACAGATAATTAGACTGAATATAGACTACAGGAATTCACTGATAACTAGACTGAATATATACTACAGGAATTCACTAACAGATAACTAGACTGAATATAGACTACAGGAATTCACTAACAGATAACTAGACTGAATATAAACTACAGGAATTCACTAACAGATAACTAGACTGAATATAAACTACAGGAATTAAACTAACAGATAACTAGACTGAATATAACTACAGGAATTAACTAACAGATAACTAGACTGAATATAGACTACAGGAATTCACTAACAGATAACTAGACTGAATATAGACTACAGGAATTAACTAACAGATAACTAGACTGAATATAGACTACAGGAATTAAACTAACAGATAACTAGACTGAATATAAACTACAGGAATTAAACTAACAGATAACTAGACTGAATATAGACTACAGGAATTAAACTAACAGATAACTAGACTGAATATAAACTACAGGAATTAAACTAACAGATAACTAGACTGAATATAGACTTCAGGAATTAACTAACAGATAACTAGACTGAATATAGACTTCAGGAATTAAACTAACAGATAACTAGACTGAATATAAACTACAGGAATTAAACTAACAGATAACTAGACTGAATATAACTACAGGAATTCACTGATAACTAGACTGAATATATACTACAGGAATTCACTAACAGATAACTAGACTGAATATAGACTACAGGAATTAAACTAACAGATAACTAGACTGAATATAAACTACAGGAATTAAACTAACAGATAACTAGACTGAATATAGACTACAGGAATTCACTAACAGATAACTAGACTGAATATAGACTACAGGAATTAAACTAACAGATAACTAGACTGAATATAAACTACAGGAATTAACTAACAGATAACTGACTGAATATAGACTCAGGAATTAACTAACAGATAACTAGACTGAATATAAACTACAGGAATTCACTAACAGATAACTAGACTGAATATAAACTACAGGAATTAAACTAACAGATAACTAGACTGAATATAGACTACAGGAATTAAACTAACAGATAACTAGACTGAATATAAACTACAGGAATTAAACTAACAGATAACTAGACTGAATATAAACTACAGGAATTAAACTTACAGATAACTAGACTGAATATAGACTACAGGAATTAAACTAACAGATAACTAGACTGAATATAAACTACAGGAATTAAACTAACAGATAACTAGACTGAATATAAACTACAGGAATTCACTAACAGATAACTAGACTGAATATAAACTACAGGAATTAAACTAACAGATAACTAGACTGAATATAAACTACAGGAATTAAACTAACAGATAACTAGACTGAATATAAACTACAGGAATTAAACTAACAGATAACTAGACTGAATATAGACTACAGGAATTAAACTAACAGATAACTAGACTGAATCTAGACTACAGGAATTACACTAACAGATAACTAGACTGAATATAAACTACAGGAATTAAACTAACAGATAACTAGACTGAATATAGACTAAAGGAATTAACTAACAGATAACTAGACTGAATATAGACTAAAGGAATTAAACTAACAGATAACTAGACTGAATATAGACTACAGGAATTAAACTAACAGATAACTAGACTGAATATAGACTAAAGGAATTAAACTAACAGATAACTAGACTGAATATAAACTACAGGAATTAAACTAACAGATAACTAGACTGAATATAGACTACAGGAATTAAACTAACAGATAACTAGACTGAATATAAACTACAGGAATTAAACTAACAGATAACTAGACTGAATATAGACTACAGGAATTCACTAACAGATAACTAGACTGAATATAGACCACAGGAATTAAACTAACAGATAACTAGACTGAATATAGACTACAGGAATTCACTAACAGATAACTAGACTGAATATAAACTACAGAAATTCACTAACAGATAACTAGACTGAATATAGACTACAGGAATTCACTATCAGATAACCCCCTATGGTGTTTTCAGTTATCCCTTAGGATTAAGACAGCCGTCTAATGAATCCTCTATAGTATTTGCAAGTTTCTTTAGGTATTTAAGAAGGACAGTGTACAGCTTATAAATCATTTGGTAGAAAGAACCCAGAAAATTGGAGTGTTAAAACAGTTTTAACACATTTCTTGGTGATTGTATTTCAACCCGTCTCAGTCTATAAAATATTCATCATCAACAATAACTGAGAGAGGTTTAGTCATTGCTAGCCTTTCAATGTGTCAAATTCAGGATTGGGGGCGGATTGGCTGTTAACATTATCTATCCTTAAAGGGATAGTAAGGAGATTTCTATATTTTCATGTACATATATTTGTAAATATATATTTGTGTATATGTGAATCAGGGATACTGATAGCGTGAAATTACACCATACTTATTTAAGTTAGATGGTTCTTGCAATTCCACAATTACATTTAAACAACAAAAATATAGTCATTATTTGTTGTATTTATCTATTATCTGTACCCTTCATAATGTCCTTTCCCTTACTTTCTCTTAGTTAAAGTCTCCACTCCAATTATTATCTAGGTAACATCAACAGGGGGTATTTTCATAGAATCTCACAGCATTTAAGAAGGTGATGTAAAGAACTTTATCAGTGGAGAGATCAAAGTAAGCCTCTCTTTTTAAGACTGGGGTGCATGCCCCTGACCTTTAAGCCCCCTTACCCCCATAGAAGTACTACTGCTTATCTTATGTTTAAAATATGATATACTCATTTCAGGTCCAAACGACATCTCTCAAGTTTTATGGAAGTTGATGTGTGCCTATATTGTTCTAGGATTTATAGGCTTTGGTTTAATATTATTATTACTAGATAAAATAGGAGCTAGGTCAGACCCAGATAAAACAGGCTTTCAGGTGAGTTTTTAACATTTTTATTTTCAGCTCTCTAAATTAAAATGCAGAATATATACAGACTGGCATCACCAATGTTAATCATCGTATTAGAAAATCAGTAAAACCTTAAAAAACAGAATATTGAGGCTGGGGACAAATTAACAAATTATGGTTACCCTTACTTGATATACTTCATTGTTACGGGCTGTAGAGGCCCAAATAGATCACATTATTTTTAATATTCTAAAAATCGCAATTTCAATAAGTGGACTATAATTACCAGTTAGTAGACTCAGACATTGTTCAGGGTAAATTGATAAAAAGGTCACTTTAAAAATCTTTTTAAGCTATCATTTAACAAAGACGAAGTTGAGAAATTTTTGCATACTTTAAGACTAAATTTAGTTATGTGAAACAATGGTTTGGTGATAATGGAATGAAACTTGGTTAAAATGTTGATAAATCCAGAAAGATAGGAATAAGCTGGTGGTGTTAGGGAGTAATGAGAACACTGGCCACTAAGAAAAGATTCATGATAAAACAAGATAGTAATATTATAAAGGTGAAATATAAAGAATGAGACTACTAATGGTTTACTGATATCAGTATAAGATCAATAGTTCTAGTACCATTAATAACTTAATTAAATCATCAAATTGACCAATCACAGTTGATGTATGGTCTGATTGAGTGTGGAGGTTAAAATCGTGTAACGTAACGTATCATTGGTTGTGTACAGATAACGAGACAAGTTACCATAAAGCCAATTTGTCGAACATGTTACAAACAAATTGTTGATACACAGTTCCATGGTAGAAGATTGTACTGAGTTGATCATATTATTAAACATGACTGGGCTATAACTGGAGTCTCAGTGCCAATTTGTTCTCTTAATTGATATCATCTATATAAGAATGGTTCAGATTTGACTGTTTGTCTACATTAGCTCATTTGGTGCAGTAGAGTATGATGTAAAACTCCATTCATTCATTTCACATTTGACTATGCCTCATACAGACAGTGTTATCAAATGTTATAGAGATCATGAGATATATGAATATACTGTTTCTATTATTTATTAACTCATTGTTCTCTCCCAGACAGTGTTATCAGTACCATTCATATCTCTTAATAACACTACCCGTATGAGCATGTAGAATGTGAGTTATTAAATGTTAGAAATAGTGTATCCGCATGCTTCTATACATCAAATATAAACAAGTACAAGATTCATTTGGAGTAGTAGTAAGATCATTCTAATTTGTTGAAAGTCATTGCTTTATAGGAAGCTATTATGATAAAGGGAATTACAGTCACATCTCCTTATTGGTGTGAAGGGAGTGTGGTTCTTCTAACAATCCGAACAGCAAACCTAACGTTAAATCTTAAAAATTTTTCTAACAAAACATAGGTATCAGCCTTACTTTCTCATGAGGCATTATATCAATCATACATGAGTTAGTATTTTATAATGAAGTAATATCTGGCGTCTAGAAGAGTAAGCATATCCTGCCTAGAGTCACACTCATCATATTTGCGTAAAGTGAATTATGTGATATGTCATTTCATTCAAAAATAATGATGAATATTTTATTGTTGCTCTTAAAAACATGGGTGTATGAACTGGAAGTTTTGAAGAGGGTACATTAAATTCACACGTATACTGAAGTTAGATTGATTTTATATAATTACTAGACTAGAGGAATGATTAGTTTTAACACCTTACTTATTACTTTCTATCTTTCACCTTATTAACTCTACTCTACAACACCTAGTACATTGATTTCTTCACTAGATCAAATACCTTTATCTTACTTTATAGAAACCTGTCTAATTGACCAGCGCACAACTCTTGCTGCCTACATGGGTTTTGGAACACAATCCTCATCAGGACAGCTTGATAGAAAATTGACTAGAGCTCATCTCATGCTGCCTAAATGGGTTTTGGAACACAATCCTCATCAGGACAGCTTAATAGAAAATTGACTAGAGCTCATCTCATGCTGCCTACATGGATTTTGGAAACACAATCCTCATCAGGACAGCTTAATAGAAAATTGACTAGAGCTCATCTCATGCTGCCTAAATGGGTTTTGGAAACACAATCCTCATCAGGATTGCTTAATAGAAAATTGACTAGAGCTCATCTCATGCTGCCTACATTAGTTTTGGAACACAATCCTCATCCGGACAGCTTAATAGAAAATTGACTAGAGCTCATCTCATGCTGCCTACATGGATTTTGGAAACACAATCCTCATCAGGACAGCTTATAGAAAATTGACTAGAGCTCATCTCATGCTGCCTACATGGGTTTTGGAAACACAATCCTCATCAGGACAGCTTAATAGAAAATTGACTAGAGCTCATCTCATGCTGCCTACATGGGTTTTGGAAACACAATCCTCATCAGGATTGCTTAATAGAAAATTGACTAGAGCTCATCTCATGCTGCCTACATGGATTTTGGAAACACAATCCTCATCAGGACATCTTAATAGAAAATTGACTAGAGCTCATCTCATGCTGCCTACATGGGTTTTGGAAACACAATCCTCATCAGGACAGCTTAATAGAAAATTGACTAGAGCTCATCTCATGCTGCCTACATGGGTTTTGGAAACACAATCCTCATCAGGACAGCTTAATAGAAAATTGACTAGAGCTCATCTCATGCTGCCTACATGGATTTTGGAAACACAATCCTCATCAGGTCAGCTTAATAGAAAATTGACTAGAGCTCATCTCATGCTGCCTACATGGGTTTTAGATAAAAAATCATTATCAGGGCTATGCAATGTGAATCAGGACGTACTGACACTTTAAATATCCTGAAAGCATCATGTATTGTCTTGTTTTATATCGTGTTGGTAGATGAGGAGATTTATATGAATTAAATAAAGTCATTGGTTTACATTGTTAAACCGTCAAAACTACCTGTAAAACCTATAAATAATGCTTGTGGCACAGAAATAGTGTCTGTTGCTGCACATATCTTGAGTCTGTGGTTTCACTACAAGATTATCGTGTTACCAACAGTATTTTAAGCATCAAACATGTTTGATTTTGTTTTCTTTGTGTGTCTGCACTTTCATCCTATTATTCATTTTCACTTTGATCACATGATCATCTTATGATTAACGATAGAAATTGACCGACTGGAGATTTTCTGTGTCCTGGTGTGCCTGAAGCCTTTCAGTGAAATATTTGACAAGGCTTTTGTTCCTGAAAAACTGATTTAAAAGCTATCCAGAATATTTACTACGAGACAGTTACTGTTACTGTAATAATATCATTGATAAACAAGATTGCTAACGAACTAAATTTAATTATTTTACAATGTATAATTGAGGATGGTTATTTGTTTGCGATAAATTGGTATAATTTGGTTATTTTTCTCCCATCAGACCTCAGATGGTTGTTATCTTTCTCCTAACTTGCTTTTGACTCTACAGTGTTTTCTGTTAGTTATATTTCAATTTCAAATCTAGCAAATTAACCATTCAAATTTCGTGGAGGTGTTTAAATCTGGATATTATCATACAGAACTTCAATAAGTTGATAAGGCTATTATTCATTCATTAGCCCAATTAGGAACAAAACTCATCATATTCAAATTACACCCCATTTGTCATCTTCCTGATACCATGTTCATACAAGTAAGGGAAATTATGTATTGATAGTTAAATATTGCCCTATCAACATTGGCTCTAGAATCTTTCTAGAAAACATCAACCAATCAAATTTAATCACTCATTTTGAGGCGTTGTTCTTATTTCACATCTTAACAAAGTATAGTGGGTTCAATTTAATACGGGTTAATAAGACCATGTAAAACAAAGTGTAGTGGGTTCAGTTTAATACGGGTTAATAAGACCATGTAAAACAAAGTATAGTGGGTTCAGTTTAATACGGGTTAATAAGAACATGTTAAAACAAAGTATAGTGGGTTCAGTTTAATACTGGTTAATAAGAACATGTTAAAACAAAGTGTAGTGGGTTTAGTTTAATACGGGTTAATAAGACCATGTAAAACAAAGTGTAGTGGGTTTAGTTTAATACGGGTTAATAAAACCATGTAAAACAATGTGTAGTGGGTTCAGTTTAATACTGGTTAATAAGACCACGTAAAACAAAGTATAGTGGGTTTAGTTTAATACTGGTTAATAAGACCACGTAAAACAATGTGTAGTGGGTTTAGTTTAATACTGGTTAATAAGACCACGTAAAACAATGTGTAGTGGGTTTAGTTTAATACTGGTTAATAAGACCACGTAAAACAATGTGTAGTGGGTTTAGTTTAATACTGGTTAATAAGACCACGTAAAACAATGTGTAGTGGGTTTAGTTTAATACTGGTTAATAAGACCACGTAAAACAAAGTATAGTGGGTTTAGTTTAATACGAGTTAATAAGAACATGTTAAAACAAAGTATAGTGGGTTTAGTTTAATACGGGTTAATAAGACCATGTAAAACAATGTGTAGTGGGTTTAGTTTAATACTGGTTAATAAAACCATGTAAAACAATGTGTAGTGGGTTCAGTTTAATACTGGTTAATAAGACCATGTAAAACAAAGTATAGTGGGTTTAGTTTAATACGGGTTAATAAGACCATGTAAAACAAAGTATAGTGGGTTCAGTTTAATACAGGTTAATAAGACCATGTAAAACAAAGTATAGTGGGTTCAATTTAATACGGGTTAATAAGACCATGTAAAACAAAGTGTAGTGGGTTTAGTTTAATACGGGTTAATAAGACCATGTTAAAACAAAGTATAGTGGGTTCAGTTTAATACTGGTTAATAAGACCATGTTAAAACAAAGTATAGTGGGTTCAGTTTAATACTGGTTAATAAGACCATGTTAAAACAAAGTATAGTGGGTTTAGTTTAATACGGGTTAATAAGACCATGTTAAAACAAAGTATAGTGGGTTCAGTTTAATACTGGTTAATAAGACAATGTAAAACAAAGTGTAGTGGGTTCAGTTTAATACGGGTTAATAAGACCATGTAAAACAAAGTATAGTGGGTTCAGTTTAATACGGGTTAATAAGACCATGTAAAACAAAGTATAGTGGGTTCAGTTTAATACGGGTTAATAAGACCATGTAAAACAAAGTGTAGTGGGTTCAGTTTAATACTGGTTAATAAGACCATGTAAAACAAAGTATAGTGGGTTCAGTTTAATACGGGTTAATAAGACCATGTAAAACAAAGTGTAGTGGGTTTAGTTTAATACGGGTTAATAAGACCATGTTAAAACAAAGTGTAGTGGGTTTAGTTTAATACGGGTTAATAAGACCATGTAAAACAAAGTGTAGTGGGTTCAGTTTAATACGGGTTAATAAGACCGTTTTAAAACAAAGTGTAGTGGGTTTAGTTTAATACTGGTTAATAAGACCATGTAAAACAAAGTATAGTAGGTTCAGTTTAATACTGGTTAATAAGACCATGTAAAACAAAGTATAGTGGGTTCAGTTTAATACAGGTTAATAAGACCATGTTAAAACAAAGTATAGTGGGTTTAGTTTAATACGGGTTAATAAGCCCTATGTAAAACAAAGTGTAGTGGGTTTAGTTTAATACGGGTTAATAAGACCATGTAAAACAAAGTGTAGTGGGTTCGTTTAATACGGGTTAATAAGACCATGTAAAACAAAGTGTAGTGGGTTTAGTTTAATACGGGTTAATAAGACCATGTAAAACAAAGTATAGTGGGTTCAGTTTAATACGGGTTAATAAGACCATGTAAAACAAAGTGTAGTGGGTTTAGTTTAATACGGGTTAATAAGACCATGTAAAACAAAGTATAGTGGGTTTAGTTTAATACGGGTTAATAAGACCATGTAAAACAAAGTATAGTGGGTTTAGTTTAATACAGGTTAATAAGACCATGTTAAACAAAGTATAGTGGGTTTAGTTTAATACGGGTTAATAAGACCATGTTAAAACAATGTGTAGTGGGTTTAGTTTAATACTGGTTAATAAGACCATGTAAAACAAAGTGTAGTGGGTTTAGTTTAATACGGGTTAATAAGACCATGTTAAAACAAAGTATAGTGGGTTTAGTTTAATACGGGTTAATAAGACCATGTAAAACAAAGTATAGTGGGTTTAGTTTAATACGGGTTAATAAAACCATGTTAAAAAAAATGTGTAGTGGGTTTAGTTTAATACTGGTTAATAAGACCATGTAAAACAAAGTATAGTGGGTTCAGTTTAATACTGGTTAATAAGACCATTTTAAAACAAAGTGTAGTGGGTTTAGTTTAATACGGGTTAATAAAAACCATTTTAAAACAAAGTATAGTGGTTTAGTTTAATACAGGTTAATAAGACCATGTTAAAACAAAGTATAGTGGGTTTAGTTTAATACAAGTTAATAAGACCAATTCCAAATCCCTTTTCAGATACAATGAGTAGGACATTAAACTCTATTTGTCTATCATTTACCCATCTGTTGGTTAATAAATCTTAGTTTGATATGAAATAAAATCTAATTTACAATCTGTAGGCTATCGGACATCACTCTCCATCTCGTAATACTGGACATCAATCAGAACTGTAATTGGTCTAGTCCTCATTTACACTTGAAACATATCCATTTATCACTTAGCTGGTCATTGCACTTGACAAGTTCGTAAGGAAATTCGTCTGTAATCCTCAAGCAACATTTAGAGATAGAGATCATGTTACAGAACAGAACACTTTTACCTTGTACTTCTGTACTTTCTATTTTATTAAATTGGCATTGTCTGTAAGTCTCATTACTTGATATAAGTGAATAACAGTAGGAAGTAAAACTCTATTTCATTAGCTTGTCTGATAATAGTTAATGTGGATCTGTAAATCTGTTCGAAAGCCTTTATACTTGACATAAGTGACTATATGGGTTTGATAGCAATTACATTTGACATTGAACGAAGATAGTTACGAGTATTTATTGACCAATAAACAAGACATAATGAAGATAGGATCAACCAGTGGTCAAGTATAATCTATTTACCTTTAATCTAGAACTGGTTGTTCAAGACACAATTAGATATAATCTGGACTTCCTTACCTAACCTTCCGAACTTTGAAAATATTTCACAGCAGTATAGGGAATAAAAGTTTCAATATCAAAATCACAAAGAAGATTTGATCAACCAGTAATAAATATGATTCAAAACTTAGTTCTGTTTTTATAAGGGGAAAATAATCATTAATTATAGAAATAGGAAATTGTTAGATAATCTATTCAGTAATAGTGTTCACAGTTTACTGTTGAAATTTAAGCTTTCAAATCTATGTGTGATGAGAATTATCTGTTTTAAACTTAAATTGAAGACTCATCATGTTTTGATACTCAAACATATATTGAAGAAGACATACAGAATTATAAATTCCTAGTTCCAGGTATATTTGAAGGGGTAATGCAATTTTTCCTGCACTTCTAGTTAGCAAGACTATTATAAACCTCCGTAGAGAGCGAGTCATGGCCTTTAAAATCACAGGATTAACCATTATCTTTAAGTCACGATGTTTCTGACAAAAGGCCTCTTGATATTGTATGATAAACCTCATTGAACATATATCCCCAGGCAGCCTGAATTTATTTAGATCTATCCAAGGGATTTGTCAAGTACAGAATTGTTTTTGGTTTAGATACAATTCCCTGGAGAGAAAAATCCATTAGCTTCAATTTTATAACATTCTTGTCTCGAACACACCAATACACAGACTCGAATAAAAAGAACATGACTCATGTATTTTCATGTCATTTCTTATCAAACATAAAATACAATACTGAAATAGGCTTCTCCCACTTGATTTAAATAATGATAATGATAATGATAATGATAATAATAAAAATAATAGTAATAGTAATTTATTATTGATAATAATATAATAATAATGTAACAATAATAATAGTAATATTTATTGATAATAATAAAATAATAATGTAACAATAATAATAGTAATATTTATTGATAATAATAATATAATAATGTAACAATAATAATAGTAATATTTATTGATAATAATAAAATAATAATGTAACAATAATAATAATAATAATAATGTTATAACAATAATATTATTAATAGTAACATTATTAATAATAATATAACAATGATCATAATCTTTAAAGGGATAGAATGGTCTAGATATATTTTTTAAAACTTTCAGACAATCCTGATTGAGTTAAAGGGATCTAATCATCGGAATGTTTGTATTTGAAAATCCATGTTATTTTTTTTAAATAATACAATGGAAGACAATGTATGTGTGTGATTATAAAAAGTTTCTTCCAATTTGAAATAAATGAAGTTTTACATCCTCTTCTTAAGTAACTAATGGACTACTCAAATTTAAAGATACAATGTTTATAAAAACAGGATGCTACTGTCACCCTAGTCTAATTTACATATTAATATGGACGTCAGCTCTAATCTCGATCTGCGTGTTAAAGTCCAATGACCTTGAATAAGTCTTCTAACTCACCATTCCAGTACACCAAGCTGTAAATCGGTACGGATAATCCGGGAAAGACCAATGCCAAGAGGTTTGGCCAAGGCCCAGCTGGTAGAAAGGATCCCTGTCACGGCAGACAACTTATGTTGTAAAATATAGTTGTTATTTGAATCATTTTGATCCTGTTTACATATATTGGTATCTCTCTATTTCAGTTAGTTGTACATCATTTCAATCAGATGATCAACCATAAAACATTTCGTATGTTAATACCACTGTTGATATTTAATGGTGTACAGCAAGGTTTTATCTTCTCAGATTTCAATCATGTAAGTAGGCCTACATATAATACAGTATATTTAATACTAGACAATAATAGCCATGTAGACTCCCTGAAAGGGAAATCAAGTTCCATTGACTGATTCAGCCAATCTGATACATTAAAAGCTATTATCCCTTGATTTGTTGCATTATTTCTACTTTCAAACATTGGCATTAAACCAAGTTTCTGTACTAGTGGCCTTGATAGTACTTCTTGTTTATAGAGTCCACTACTTTACAATTATTGCTCCCTTAATCTGTACGGAGTGTATCCCTTAATTAAAAACTAATAATGCCTTATATAAAAACAATATTATGTCATGTTTGTTTCTATTTATATTTGTTATTCTTATTCCTTATCAATATTGCTTGATAAAGATTCCTGTATGTGAATTGAAACTTAACTTAAATTAAAGAGAAGTAGTAGTATATCCATAATAGTGTTTCTTTTTATATAATGTTCTATCTAGTTCTAAATGTCATTGGAAGATTATAATAATGCCTTGATCTATTTATTTAGTATTTGGTGTTCTCTTTTTCAGTATTTTGTGTTCTATCTTTCATTATGATGTGTTCTATCATTCAGTATTTTTTGTTTTATCTTTCAGTATTTTGTGTTCTATATTTTCAGTATTTTGTGTTTATCTTTCAGTATTTTGTGTTCTATATTTCAGTTTTTTGTGTTCTATATTTCAGTATTTTGTGTTTATCTTTCAGTGTTTTGTGTTCTATATTTCATTATTTTGTGTTCTATATTTCAGTATTATGTGTTCTATATTTCAGTATAATGTGTTCTATATTTCAGTGTTTTGTGTTCTATATTTCAGTGTTTTGTGTTCTACATTCAGTGTCATTGAGTAGAACTTTCTAGATAAAAGGCGCAATATAAATGCATTATTATTATTTTTACATTTTAGTATTTTGTGACGTGTGCGTTGGGAGTAGAGTATATTGGGTATTCTATGATAATACTAGGTGTAGCTAACGTTCTAAGTTCTATAATGGTAGCACTGTGTGCTCGATATATTCCTCGTGAAGTTGTTCTGGGGTTCGGAAGTGTCATGCATATAGCTTTGATGATTGGTTTTCTAATCTGGATACCCAACTCTCAACCAATGATATTCTTTCTGCTGTCTGCTGCCTGGGGTGTTTGCGATGCTGTCTGGCAGACACAGTGTAATAGTAAGTAGGAGTTGTCTGTTCTTTGTTACTCAGGAGGGAATCTTATCAGGTCTCACACAAGATGCTTTTTATCTTGGCATGAATGCTGAAAATTATTTGATTTTTAACCAAATTAACAATTATCACCTTGTACCATTTAAACTGCACCATGTTGTAAGAAAATAGTCCCTGTGCTCCTCTCCCAGGCAACAAACCATCCTAATCAAGTCTGACCCTGTTAATAGAATGGAAGTTTTTTAAACCTTAGAGAATTCTATTTTGACAAGAAAATTATGTATAACAAGAAACACAAAGGAATATATTACAGTGGGGCTATAACACAATTCTTTAATAACAAGGCACGTGACGTTATAACCCTGTTATTTAAGAAGTGTGTTATATCATATTATATTCTGTTGTGTTTTAAATCTCAAAACTTATGAAAGTAAAAATTTTTCTCTTTATGCCTATAGTTTATTTGCCTATTGTATTTGTTTCAGCATTAATCTGTATTACCTGCCTGGATGATCCAGAAACAGCCTTTGCTAATTATAGAATGTTACAGAGTCTGGGCTTGGCTCTAGCGTTTGGAAGTGGTACGTTCTTCTGTGTATCAGCTAAACTTTATTTTCTAATGACATTATTAGTAGTTGCCATTATGTTCTATGTTCTTGCCGAATATCGAATAAGACAAACTGATTCTGATGATGTTTTTGAAACTCAGTAAGTGGTGGAAATTTGGAAGTTTTTTTTTATAATGGGTTAGCGGTGTGTTTGAAATGTGTGTGGTATCATGATTCCATTGATGATTTTGGAATTCGATAGTTTTTTTTGAAGGTAAAAATAATTCACATGATAATGTGCAAACAGTTGGTAAAAAGTTGATACAATAGGAGTAATAAATATACCTTCATATTGGAATTAATCCGTTGGGACTGATCCATTTATACAGGGATAAAATAATATCATAAAGTAGGTGAGAAGATGCTTTTAGTAGGAAAAACAAGATTACATGTTTTTTTGAGAAAGATAATAGAGAATTAGGCTGATGTTGGTTGACTATGAATTATGACAAACTGATACTGATATACATAAAACTCAGTGAATATTGGAAATAGTTTGAGTAAATTGTTATTTAAACATTGGCTGGTATCAAGCTAGTAAATTATATATATACCAAATTAATTCTGAATTCCAACTCAGTGATTTGTGGATTTTTTTTTTTAGAGTCTTGAGAAATAATTTTGGACTTTGAGAAAGTTAAAACAGGTATGGCCTCATGTTTAACATCTTGCCCATTACCGTATATGATTTGTTTGTTTAATTGGTTAGGGTTGTGTTGGTAATATGTGTGTTACCATGACACCAGTAATGGTAAGAATTCCAATGACTGATGATAATATTTGAAGTGTTTGTATTAATTAAGAAGGATTGATCTCATAATGTATATTCTGAGTGAAGATATAACATTCCAATTCTGACTTTGTGATTGATACCTTGTGAGTAATAGTATCGAGTGGTTATAGTATCAAGAGGATCAAAGGAATACCATACCAATTTTTAACTTCACCGAACTCCACAATATTCAATGATGATATTGGTGAAATATGTATAATAATCACCAAATATTGTGAACTAAAGGCAACCAATAATCACCTTATATTGAAACTAACGTAAACCATTAATCACCTAATATTGTGAACTAACTGAAACCAATAATCACCTAATATTGTGAACTAACTCAAACCAATAATCACCTAATAATGTGAACTAATGGCAACCAATAATCACCTTATATTGTGAATTAACAGCAATCAATAATCACATTATATTGTGAACTAATAGCAACCAATAATCACCAAATATTGTGAACTAAAGGCAACCAATAATCACCTAAAATTGGAAACTAATGGCAACCAATAATCACCTTATATTGTGAACTTACTGCAACCAATAATCACCTAATATTGTGAACTAATTGCAACCAATAATCACCTAATATTGGGAACTAATAGCAACCAATAATCACCTTATATTGGGAACTAAAGGAAACCAATAATCACCTTATATTGGGAACTAATGGCAACCAATAATCACCTTATATTGGGAACTAATAGCAACCAATAATCACCTTATATTGGGAACTAATAGCAACCAATAATCACCTAATATTGGGAACTAAAGGAAACCAATAATCACCTAATATTGGGAACTAATAGCAACCAATAATTACCTAATATTTGGAACTAACGGCAACTAATAATCACCTTATATTGGGAACTAATAGCAACCAATAATCACCTTCTATTGGGAACTAACTCCAACCAATAATCACTTTATATTGGAATTATGTGCAACCAAAAATCACATTATATTAGGAATTAATTGCAACCAGTATCACCTTACATTGGGAACTAACGGCAACCAATAACCACCTTATATTGGGAATCAACGGCAACCAATAATCACTTTATATTGTGAACTAGCTGCACAGTAGTCTTCTTTTCCAATTTTAAAACTAATCAATACTCAAAACACATCTAATACTCCAAATATTTATACAGAGAGGACTGTAAGAATCAACTTCCTTTGAAGTGGTTGTAAAGTATTGAGTTGAATTGCAAGAAACACAGACGTCTGACTAAAAGTGTGAATGGTAAAAATTGCTGATATCAGTGTTCCCAATACATTTAAAGAGTTATGAAAATCTCAATTTTAATTCAGTTGAATTGTATATCGTGATGAAATTTTATTAAAATGTTTTAAGTGTTGCTGACATAAATCTATTGTCAGAGCGAAATATTCAGGCAAAGGGAAATGTCATTGTCATGGTATTACAAACTTCATACGTTGACTTCAATAGCAGCGTTTAATTTGTCACAGAAGTTAGTAGATAAAGCAAATTGATTGGATTATATGCCCTTGATAATATTCTCTTGAGCACACTAATTGGCTGTATTTGTTAACGTATTATCCAATGAAATGACTTTATTTTTTGTTACAAAAATGCTGGCCATTGAATCAAGGTATAAGGGGATATTTGTAACAGCTTGACATTGTGAAGATGTATAAGATGAAGTTTGTAACAGCTTGACATTGTGAAGATGTATAAGATGAAGTTTGTAACACCTTGACATTGTGAAGATGTATAATATGAAGTTTGTAATAACTTGACATTGTGAAGATATTTAAGATGAAGTTTGCAATAGCTTGACATTGTGAAGATTAAGATGAAGTTTGTAATAGTTTGACATTGTGAAGATGTTTAAGATAAAGTTTGTAATAGCTTGACATTGTGAAGATGAAGAAAACAAAGATTTGTAAATCACCCCCATATTGATGTAGAAACATTCCAATTGAGACACCAGACAGATGGAGATAATGAGAAAGTAATCATGTGTAAATATTTATTGTTAATAAACATCTCATTATTCATATACTTTTTATATACCTGTATCTATATTTGGGTATACTGAAGGTTAAGGGGTCAGGGTTCAATCCTATCATGGGTCAAGATAATTCTTTTAGATTTGGAATTGAAATGAATGGAGTTTTACATGCTCCTATTCTGCACCTTATTGGCAAATGAAGGCGAGCAACACCACGCAGGGTGCAATGAGGGAAATTTAGCCAGGAAAGTGGTATACACCTAATCTTTTCGTGATTTTCCACTGTCAAGGGATATTTCAGCGGCTGCCCTTAAGATTTGGAGGGGCTGGCAAGGAAAGTGTTTATTCATTCAGATAGGATGATTACATGGAAGCCATGTGCAACACAAGCTGTACAAGTTATTGTAATATTCCACCCTTATTGAAGTAAGATTTTTGGGGGAGGAAAGCCAACTGCCTCACCCTGTCAATATACATATATTATATTTAATTACCAAGTGAGAAATTTCATATTGGGGTAGACCACTTATAGATATATATTATAAGATTCTCTCTAGAAAATTGGCCAAATGGTTTTCTAGATATTCCTCATTAATATTAGGAATTGAAATTAAAAACTGAATAAAGAGCTGTATAATTTTATCAAATATACAAACCAATAAAAAAAAAATGGATATTGGTACACACTCTATATATCAATGACTAGCAAATACACACTTCAAATCAAATTTACACAGATACAAAGTTTCATACATCCATCCAAAATCCTTATCAAGGCACAATTAGACCAAAATATCTCAAGATAAAAATTTGTCATAAGTGTAGAAGTTTCATTGAAAAATACCATACTTTCGTTCAGTTATATCTGTTTTACATGAACCCCTTCACAAAAAACGTAATAGTGTCCAGTACTCCGTTCCCTATGGTGTTTAGCTACGCCCCTGGGGGTAATTGCACCTGTCTGTTTTTGGAACCAGGGATCCAGACTATCATCAAACTGTCTTCAAGCATCACCCACGACAACAATTAATTATCAATACAGCAATACATTGATATCAAAATACAAACAAATCAATTACATAATACAATACATCCACTCTAATTCAAGTCAAACTGAGCCATCATCTTTACTAGTAGGAACAAGTCAAACTTGTACAGTTTCAGTTACAATTGTTTTATCTGTACATACTTAATCATACATAAATATCTTGGTATCTTGAGTATATCTTATTTAAAGTCTGTAGAGATGGAAACCAGACAGCATGGATCTCTTCTAGACTAGATCTATTAATAATACTGCTACTGGACCACCTGAACTTAAGGAATATCCTCCCAACCCACAAAAAACGATCCAATCTCCATCACTGTTTTATTAAATTACTGATCACTGATAACAAATCTAATTTCAGCATGCAGATCTGTGTATGTAATCAAAGCTCCTTCTGTTTCAAAAGTTCATGAGGCATATTGGCCACACACATCCGAACGTACTCATTACTGTGGGTAATTCCTGCCCCTCCGCCCAGGTCAGATTACCGTCATCCTCGTGCCTTAACCAACAGAAACCAGCCATCCAACTCTTATCATCTTCACCACCAACTATTAAAATGGTGTTTGAGTATTTCACAATGCCTGCAAGACAAATGGAATTTTAACATAAAATCTTAGAACCAATTTATGTAATGCTTACTCAATTAGCAAAACGATTAATGTATAAAATTTTGTCTTAAGACACTTTGGTGTAAGGCTTTGAAATTAAAAAGAATACTATGAATTAAACAGATCATGAAACTCCTGCCAACCTTGAGAGAAAAACATGATACAGGTAGCAATATTTCTGTGGGAAATAGTACTAAAGAGTCCCTTTAAGCCAACCTAGAGTGTGTAAAGTATAGGGAAATGACAACCAATGCTGCAGTGAGTCAAGAAAGAGTTCCAGCAGACAACCTATAGTTCTACAGAGTTCTAATGAGCCAACGTAGATTGAGTTAAGGGTAAGACAATAATATATCTGTCTCACTTACCAGCCCCACATAAAGCATTGGGTAATTCTGGTCCAGGGGACCATGTATCTGTCACAGGATCAAATATTTCTACTGAGCTGACACAATGTTCAGGTAAATATTCCTTCTTCCATTTTTCACTAATAGCGGAATTCCCTCCTGAAATATCATGTTGGGTATCAGAGGGTGAAAACAAAAAACAGACCTGCACTGACACACACATCATATTTCTCCTACCACATCAACTTATGGTGCAGAGTAAGGTTAGAAAAAACAATCATACAAAACACTTATATAGCAGAGGTTATTAGAAGACAAAGCGTACTGAATTTGGTTAAAGAGCACAGGAATCTTTAAAAGATATATCTTGGTTTCATCAAACAAACAGTGTGTCAACAAAATATCTAATAAATGGTATAAATAAAACTTATCTCCCCTACCTATAACATATATTTTTTCGTTGTAAACAACGCTACCAGCTAGTACTCGTTGTGTTGACATTGAGGCTAGAGTTGTCCATTTATCTGTAGCCGGATCATATCTGAAATATATTATATTATTTATTTCTACTTGCAAATACGTCCCACTAGAAACAAAGTTATATTATCTATTTCTACTCCCACTAAAAACAAAGCTTAAAATGAAAGTACAAACCCAAGACATTAGTAAACCAAATCAGTGTTCTGAAAACTAAATTGGTCGACTCCTAGAATAAAGTTACTAATGAAAATGAAAGTTTCTACCTGTATGCATTGTTACTGAAATCACAATTAGTTTCACCACCAAAAACATAAAGTTTCCCTCGATAGCTTACACTAGTCATTAATCGGAGTGGTTGAGGTAGTGGAGCCACCATACACCAGGTGTTGGTGTGAGGGTCATAACGTTCTACAGAGTGTAGTATTTCACTTTCATCATGGCCACCAACAGCAAATATATACCTTTAACAGAATATATCATTCAATGTAACTAGCTTTATAATATATACCTATAACAGAATATATCATTCAATATAACTAGCTTTATAATATATACCTATAACAGAATATATCATTCAATATGACTAGCTTTATAATATATACCTATAACAGAATATATCATTCAATATGACTAGCTTTATAATATATATACCTATAACAGACTATATCATTCAATATAACTCGCTTTATAATATATACCTTTAACAGAATATATCATTCAATATGACTAGCTTTATAATATGTACCTATAACAGACTATATCATTCAATATAACTAGCTTTATAATATATACCTATAACAGAATATATCATTCAATATGACTAGCTTTATAATATATATACCTATAACAGACTATATCATTCAATATAACTAGCTTTATAATATATACCTTTAACAGAATATATCATTCAATATAACTAGCTTTATAATATATACCTTTAACAGAATATATCATTCAATATGACTAGCTTTATAATATATACCTATAACAGAATATATCATTCAATATGACTAGCTTTATAATATATACCTATAACAGAATATATCATTCAATATAACTAGCTTTAAAATATATATACCTATAACAGAATATATCATTCAATATAACTAGCTTTATAATATATACCTATAACAGAATATATCATTCAATATAACTAGCTTTATAATATATACCTATATCCAGTATCTAATCTTTCATTCGTATCAAAACTCATAGAAAAAGTTGTTGCTGAAAGGTTTAAAAATCATGTGAAATTTCAAAATTTCGACGAACCATTTCAATCTGCTTATAAGGTCTCGCATAGTACAGAGACAGCGCTCATTAGAGTCTACAACGACATATTGGTCAACCTGGATAATAAAAAAGTTGTATTCCTGGTCTTATTAGATTTGAGTGCTGCCTTCGACACCATTGACCAAAAAATCTTGCTAAATCGTCTTGAGCACCACTTTGGAATAATTGGATGTGCCTTAGAATGGTTCCGATCTTATCTCTCTGGTCGAACTCAATCTGTTGTCATAAACGGTGTTAAATCTAAACCAATAGAACTCAAATAAAGGTGTGCCACAAGGATCAGTTCTGGGCCCCCTACTGTTTACAGCATATACCAGCCCAATAGGATCTATTCTCAAAGCCTCAAATCTTGATTTCCACCTTTATGCGGACGACACCCAACTCTATGTTGCCGTATCACAGAATGACGAGTTAAAACAGATTTCAAACCTAGAATCCTGTATACACAAAATAAAACTTTGGATGCAATCAAATTTTCTACAATTGAATGATAACAAGACAGAGCTTATCAAAATTGGTCCAGATCTTAGACTCCAGAAAATTAAAACTGATACAGTCATTGTGGGTGAATCAACCATTTCTATGAGTGACTCTGTTCGTAACTTAGGGGTTATTTTTAACAAAACTTTTGATATGAGAACACATGTTTCTAACCTCTGTAAAGTCATAAATTTCCAGCTCCATAATATTGGCCGTATCCGCACTTTTATTGACACCGACACAACAAAAGCACTTGTTAATTCACTAATCACTTCCCGTTTAGACTATTGTAATTCGTTACTTTATAATCTTCCTAATCAACAACTTGAACGACTTCAGAAGTTACAAAACAAAGCTGCCCGCCTCATAACTGGAACTAAACTACACGAACACATTACACCAATTCTGTACAACTTACATTGGCTACCTATTAAAAGCAGAATTAATTTCAAAATTTTAACTATCACCTACTCTACTCTTAACTCTGAGGAATCACCCAAATATCTCAAATCTCTCATTTCATGCTATGCACCCACTCGTTCACTTAGATCTGGTTACCAAAATCTCTTAGTACCCTTCACAGCAAAATCATGTTTTGGCCGTCGATCATTTTCCCTTGCCTCCCCTAATCTCTGGAATAATCTACCTTTAGATCTTAAAAATCGTAGTTCAATTTATACTTTTAAAAAGAATCTTAAAACTGAGTTGTTCAAACAAGTCTTTATTAGTTTACAAAATTTTCTTTTACATGGACATTTTTTTTTAGTGTATGTGTTGTAATGTATATGTTTTAGTGTATGTGTTTTAATGTGTAATGTATATGCTTTTATGTATATATTTTAGTGCTTAATTTATATGTTTTAGGTATGTTTTAATGTATATGTTTCAGTGTATATGTTTAATATATATGTCTCATGTTTTAATGTAAACAAAATGTTAAGTGTCATAGAGCAACTATTTTTTATGTTGGATTTTGGCGCTATATAAATAAATTATTATTATTATTATTATTATTATTATTATAACAGAATATATCATTCAATATAACTAGCTTTATAATATATACCTTTAACAGAATATATCATTCAATATGACTAGCTTTATAATATATACCTATAACAGAATATATCATTCAATATGACTAGCTTTATAATATATATACCTATAACAGACTATATCATTCAATATAACTCGCTTTATAATATATACCTATGACAGAATATATCATTCAATATAACTAGCTTTATAATATATATACCTATAACAGAATATATCATTCAATATAACTAGCTTTATAATATATACCTATAACAGAATATATCATTCAATATAACTAGCTTTATAATATATAACTATAACAGAATATATCATTCAATATAACTAGCTTTATAATATATACCTATAACAGAATATATCATTCAATATAACTAGCTTTATAATATATACCTATAACAGAATATATCATTCAATATAACTAGCTTTATAATATATATACCTATAACAGAATATATCATTCAATATAACTAGCTTTATAATATATACCTTTAACAGAATATATCATTCAATATAACTTTAAGAAAATCAATAAAGCAAAAAGTTTTTAAAAATGCTCACCCATCAACGACCGTTAGTGTGAATTGAGACCTTGACACCATCATCTTAGTTTTACAGGTCCACGTAGCTTCAAGTTGATCAAATAAATAAAAACCACTACACACACCCTCCATTGTAATAAAACCTCGATAGTTTATCTTACGTATTGCCCCACCCCCTAAATAGATCTGATTATCACCTGTCACGGCAACACCTGCAAAAATAAAATGGTGTTCGACATCCTACATCTCAAAAAGACAAACTTAAAAGGAGAAATATCTTTTGATTGAAAATCAAAATTATTTAATACAAGAATGCAATTTCCAAAAGTTCAGCCAAATAAAAATATAATCATACAGAGATGTGGGCGTATATTACCAACAAATCATAAAGACCTCACCTGGTGTATAAAGGCTTTGTGGCAGACGGCAGATTGTGATTACCTCCCCTGTTTTAGGTAACAGTAGCTCCATTGTGTTGTATTTCTTTAAGGCATCTTCTGTGTAGGGATTGGCTAGAATCATTACGCCCCGTTCATACAGCATACCTTTCCGTGGCATTAGATTTAAATCCATTTCCTGTTGTCGATTTCTTAACATGTGATAATACCGAATGACTCCGAGAGTTTTTTGAATTTCGGGACTGTTGTTTAAACTTGTATTTTTCTCAATTCTATCACAAAAATAGTAGGAACTGATATTGGCGAATCGAACACAATTGATGACGTCTACGAGATGTTTATATCTGGAATCCATATCATGATTTAACCATTCCATACAGGCCTCGTAGACAATCTCCTCCCCAGAAACATTTATATCACTGTCTTTTATAATCTCCACCAGTTTATCAGCAGGAAGGAGAAGAAACTCCTGTTGATGACACAGGGTTGAAAATTGATTATTGATCATTTCTTTGGCTTTTGAAGCCAAAACTTCACATTGATGAGCCTTTGCAAAAAAATAAATTCCGATACAGTTACTAACGGTTACATGATTCATCATAAACTGAGCACAGCCATCACGGAGTGAGAGAAGTTGAAAAAGATTAGACGCTGATAATAGATTCTGGACAGTTTCCTCTGTGAGTACAACTTGTCCAGTGTAGATATAGTCTAAAACTAAACTTAACGTCTGGGAATCCATGTCATTTAGAGTTATCTTCTCTTGTTGACTTTCGGCCATGTTGTTTGAAAACATTGCCATAAAATAAGGGCTGGAAATAGCTAACACATTTTTATGACATGGATATTCTTTAGCTCCTATACATAATATCACATCCACAAATTCGTGATTTTCATAAAGTTTTGAGAATCCATTAAGAAGATTGGAGGCCCTGTCCTTATCTATAAATTTATCTTCCTCAATACACGAACAAGCGTCACTAGTTGGCGAGGCCACACTCTCGGTTTTAAAACTTCCTGTATCTGATAACTTTGAGTCCATCATCTTGTTTTTTTAATTTTAATCTGCAACAAAAAAATGAAGAGTTTCAGGCCTGTTTCTGTTTGTTAACTCTAATTTTAGGATTGTACAGATGTACAGTAGTAATTGAAAAGGGAAATAAATTTAAAGGAATACTGCGTCTTAGAATGAACAAAAATTTTTTGAAATGCAGTGGTTTCCACCCATTGATTTCCATCTCTTTTTAATCCTAGTGTTTCCTCCCCTAATTGATACATGATTAAGTAATCAAATCCCAGCTAATCTTTGAACAGTTACTGTGATGGCTTCAAAAGGATAAACAAGTAAAAGGAATCAGGAATATGCTAAATTACTTTGATAACCTTAATTAAAGATTATGATATCTGTTATTATTAGTAAGCATAATATATGATACTTGTAAATATCATAGGCCTACAAAATTCCTCGAACTCCATTCCATTTTGATCAATTCAACATGGTTGATTTGTGTTTCAATGGTGTCACACGAAATGTAATACAGGTATGTTAATTTATTCATTACTCAATTTCTAGAAATATTAAAAAACTTCTTCTTCATAAATTTGCTTAAAAAAAATAACCATTAATATAAACAATATAGAATTATTTTTAACCATTTATTGTTTAAGTGTTAAAGAAAATAAGGTCTTGTTGATGTTGATGTCAATGTCCAGTTGGAAAAGCCAAGCTTTCCATGTTTTATAACCTCTTCTCAGATGTGAAGGAGATTGGGTTGATACCCAAACTCAATTAAGTAGTCATGTGTTACTAGGAGACAGAATGCGGTCTATAATAGAATAGAAACCACTGCAAGACAAATTTTTAATTTAGTTGATAAGAGCATATATTTATCAGTAGATATACCTGCTGACATGAATAACATTACAGAATCTGATAAATTCAATTATCCATAAAAATAGCCTACTATTGATTATTGCAAAAAACTTAATTGATTTAGATTTTTTAGTTTTCCAGAGATTCTTTTACTCTATGACACCAAGTAAGTTCACTGATGAAAACTTAAATTTTATGAAACTATTCTAAGAAACTATTTTTCACAGGGTTTTAGTTAAATGATTGAAAGCTTAGCAGAGTTTTGATGACAGTGAATGTCACTGCAGACAATATCTCTAAGTGAGTCAATGAGTCAGAGTTTTGAAACAAACAAAAAAAACTCAGACAGAATTCAGTCTCAAATTTAACAGTCATGACTCTTTACACACATGGACAAACAGTTCTGTCAATAATTAACGTATCATTTTGTACAAAGGGGCAAATATCAGCTTGGAAAATTAAATAAAAATCAAAACCTGTTCAATTCTACTTCAATGAAAACAACGGAGTTAATTCCCTTACAAAATCTGGTTAGGATTCTACGGATGGAGTTTCGAATCTGGAATAGGTCTACACTCAGAAAAATATTATTGATTTATTGATTCGATCTTGTGTGAGATTTATTCGGGAAAAATATAAAATTCATAATTTTCAATTTGTTAGAAGTAAAATCGGTGAATCTGCTGCTTTTTTGTATTTTTTCTGAATGGTAGTTTTGAGTTGACGTAAACTCAAGGAGGTCTCTCCCATGTAGTATGGGCATCGTTATTCTTGCTTCCCAGGTGCATGGCCTTCCACTTTTCGGTGCTGAAGCACAGTTGCCAGCGCATAGTCCAATCTTCCAAAGGTGGGTATAGTAGATCAACCTCTTCTAGGGTGTTGACCTAACAGTAGATTTTCGTATCATCTGCGAATATCTTGATGTTTGCACAGGAATTGGAGGAGCCATTAATAGAGTTATATCACAGGCACCAGATTCTGATATAAAAAAAAAATTCGTATGTGTATTAAGTCTATTCTTAATACATATACGAATTTTTTTTTATCAGAATCTGGTGCCTGTGAGTTGTATCACTCACTCACATAGTATAGTCTTTATATATACTATGTGAGTGAGTGATACGACTCTGTTGATGGCCCCTCCAATTCCTGTGATGTTTGATTGTACAATCTCTGGCATATCATGTCCTTTATAAAGCAAATAAAAAGCAGTGGTCCAAGTAATCTTTGACCCATAGCCAAACTTTTCCAACAATGCTGTTGGATTCCACTGAGTACAAATGCCATCTGTAATTCGGATTTTTAAACAGATGTATTTGTATGATGTAGTGTGTAGATCTGTCTTTTCAGATATTGTGCACACTAAAAAAGAAAAAAAAAACAGATTGGCATTGCGCCATATATGAAAAGGCAGGCTCGTAGCCAGCTTGCATACCTAGGAGGGGGGGGGGGCATCGACTACTATGAAGGGTTGGAACAAACGAGAAGAGATGGGTCAGGAAAGATTCCAGGGGGTCAGGGCATTGTATCTGGTCCTCCACCGATTCTTTCTAGCCTTGTTTGATCCAAGTTCGATTATAGGTGTCGAGTACCATACACGATCAAGGACTAAGGCTCAGTTTAGGTACATTGTTTGATTTCTATATAGACCACTACCTCTGAGGGTGAAGTTAATATAGAATTTCGAACTTCGCCAAAAGCCAGTGTTTGTTTATCAGTGCAGTTATTACGAACCCCGGGTCAGGACATTCCGACTTCCAACTTTTTAAGAGTGCAAATAGCTGCGGTGTAACATTTCTCCGATTTTGTAAGCGAAGAAATGTAGGCGTTTCAGAACAACAGAATGAATATTTAAATACTTCAGCGTGGGTTCGCACAACAATGTTCCTTAACAAGATGATTAACATTTCAATACATTTCAAGGTTAAAGAGAGGTGGCAATTAAAACTTACAAATAATACATATTGCGTAAAAGTATGTGTAGCTGGATATTGATACCATTAGTCTGTGTTCTATTTATAAAATGTCATAAATCTAGACAAGCCAAAGAAAGATTTCAGCAACAACGTCAGCTCCAAACTGTGATCCTGTCTTCAATAGCCTATAAGGTGCAGGAGAGTAAATCGTAAAACTCTATTCATTTCATTTCCAAACTGTGATCCACCGCCATCTTACGAACAATTTTAGGAAGGAAGTTTCGGTCCTGTAGCCCCTTTAGTACTGAAGATCTCATTAGACTTATCATATCAGGCATGTGTTTTCTGTATTCGGTATCGGTAATCCGAGGAACTTGCTACGCGACACAACCATCAGATTATAAAACATGATCAGTTCATTATAGTAGGAAAATTTGCAATGAACGCCGGAACCAGACTTTATCTCCATGAACTAATACTAATGGGCGTCCATTCAAGATCATTTATAATAAATTGGTTTTGAAGATCTTAATGGTTCGTGTGTAGGATCGTGTATCACGATTCGAGAGATCGTTATCATGAATTTGAATTTATAATCATTTACGATCACGGATCATGTTTTGGGTTCATTTATCCTGACTTATTTGAGATCAATTATCCTGACTTATTTGAGATCATTTATCCTGACTGATTTGAGATCATTTATCCTGACTGATTAGGGAACATTTATCCTGACTGATTAGGGATCATTTATCCTAACTGATTTGGGATTATTTATCCTGACTGATTTGGGATTATCTATCCTGACTGATTTGGGATCATTTATCCTGACTGATTTGAGATCAATTATCCTGACTGATTTGGTATCATATATTATGATTTGGGATCTTTTCTCCTGATTTATTTGAGATCATTTATCCTGTTTTGGGATCATTTATCCTGATTGATTTAGGATAATTTATCCTGACTGATTTGGGTTCATTTATCCTGACTGATTTGGGATAATTTATCCTAACTGAGAAGGGATCATTTATCCTGACTGATTTGGGATCATTTATTCTGACTGATTTGGGATCAATTATCCTGACTGATTTGAGATCAATTATCCTGACTGATTTTAGGTCACTTATCCTGACTGATTTGGGATCATTTATCCTGACTGATTTGGTATCATATATTATGATTTGGGATCTTTTCTCCTGATTTATTTGAGATCATTTATCCTGACTGATTTGGGATCATTTATCCAGGACTGATTTGGGTTCATTTATCCTGACTGATTTGGGATAATTTATTATGATTTGGGATAATTTATTATAATTTGAAATCAGTTATCCGGACTGATAAGGTTAAATACAGTGTGAAAATATGCAATTGATAGTGGAATATTGTAACCAAACACCTCCCCCACCCCACCCTCTCAAAAAAAAGTAATTAAAACTTCATATTTTTTTAACAATCTACAGTTTACCGTTTGCGTTTCTATCAATCAAAGGGTGAGAGGGGGGGGGGTCGTCAAGAGGGTCATATAGGAAATTCTTTCTCTATAGGATGGAAAGGGAGATAACGATTCTCGTTTCAAGATTTCTCTAAATTTTCTCATTGTATGTTGTTACATTTGTCCTTGTTAGTCACTCGTGATCACCACCGACATGTAACCATGCATGTTAAAATTTTTCATATTAACATTATGATTAGATATTGGTATCAGTTTACAACTGTATAGTTGGGTTTTTTTTATATTGTGCTTATGATTAAAAGTTGATTTTACGTATATTTTCAACATGTCCTATTTAACTGCTCACATTTAGGTGCTTTGAGGCATGTCGACCTTTTTTGTATCCGGGGGGAGACGCACTCTATTTTTATCGAAAATAAGCAAAGTTGTAATCTTTTGATTATCAATATATAGATAGTTAGGTACATAGCATGATAATTTTTATATAACTTCCATCTTTACTTTCGTGGAACTCGCTTCGATTTTTAATGGGGTGCGCATTTTTTTCCTTTGCATCTGAAGTTTGAGGTTTTATTTCAAATAGATCTGTTTATTTTGTTCACATTAGATGATTAAGAAATTTGAAAATGGCAGAAGAGAACCAAGTCAAGTTAGATACGGAGTTCGTTATATGTTGTCATTGTGAAAATAAGACAAGACATAGCATTTGGTAAGACAACCCGAGCCAGTATAACAAAATACACTTCTACGGGATCAACCCATGATTCGCCCCGGTATTTTGTGGTTGTCCTTTATATTTTGATTATAATCATAAAAATGACAAAAGTTAATGGACTAGGGTAAAAATTAATACACCAGAAACATCTTTAGGGAGGGGGTTCAAAAATATTGTACTTCATATTTTTAGTGTCCGCTTTAACACTATAGGACATTGAAAATATAGAAGGTATCAGTTGTATGTATCGCCATTTAGAATATTTTGGGGATGTCAAACCTATCAACATGAGGTATATGCAGTTATTGATATAAATATACCTCGACTAGTTAGTTGTAATCAGTGTCCACTTGAAAACCATGGCTCTCAGACAAGAACTAGAAATTCGTTTTCATACTAGTTCTCGATTATACTTTGAATCGAAATACACCTGGCTTTATATCTCACCTTGGATCCTCTTTGCACAACGTGAAGTATTTGATATTTTGCTGTAATAAAATTATTAAAATAAGAGCTTTTGATTTAAAGGTTAGACGATCAAGGTCACAACTTTGAAAAAGTTAAGAGCCTAGCAGTCCATAAACTTACTACAGGCCTTGCATTTTAATGTTTTCTCGACAGTTTCAAATGCGAAATAAAAAGTCCCAATATATCTCGCGTATCAAGAACAGTAAAGTAGCAGGTAAAACTAATGCGAGTGTATTTTAACCAGTGCGAAAAGTGGGTGTAATATTTCGCTTACATTTTGCAAAAGTTTGCAAGTGAAAAATCCGAAGGCGTTTCATAAAAATAAGTTGTTTATCAAGTTACTTGAGCGTGGGTATGCAGAACAATAAGATTTCGATTGGATATGACACTGACTCCGTGTTTAAAAAACAAAAATTAGAACTGTGAACAGCTCTCAGCGTGGCACGAAAATTATCCCATTGCTTTTTGAAACTTTTATCCTTTTAGCTATCAACCCCGGCTGTCGAATTAAAACCCTTGATATATGATCAATACATTGAATAAATAATTGCTCTCCATAATATAAAAATATTCAAAGATAATTCTCAACAATCGAGAACAAAAAGCTACTTGAATTCCAGCCATGAGCCATATTAATGATTTCGAGATTATCCAGACTAAGACTTTTAATTATTGTATAAAGAGAAATTGGACTTAATTAATGTTGTTATTTTCTCATATCTATATATGTTTCTTCTTAGTTGATTAATATAAGTTATATAGATAATCTGTGATTCTGTGGATATCTTTGATATCGATATAGATTTTGACGACTTTGAGTTTTATTGGCAGCCTGTCAATTTTCTGTAAATTTTATATCTATTAGATACTTAGCGCCTGACTCAAAAATTTTCCTGCAAAAATTTCGTTCTTTACAAATATTTTCTAAGCTGTATCCCATGAAGAAGCGCACAAAAATCAATAAAAAAAAGAATAGTCAGTACCAAAAATAAAGCGAGACAAATTAATCATGATGTGTACTTATATATTATATGGTACAATAGAATCTATTAGCGATGATATTTAAGGCCCAGTTGCCCAGTTTTAACCGCCTTCTAGTATATGAAGTTCTACAGTGCGGATCTATATTATTCAGGTATGTCTTACTTATTTTGCATTTCTAACATTACTTTGATCTTTTCAAAGACCACGTATAACATTTTGTCATATATTACATATCTGGTTTTAAATTCTAAAGATAATAACTTGTTCAGCAAATTAATAATACCGTTTACTTTTAAAACAATTATGAATCAATACTTCAATATTTTAACGAACATCTTTCTTTGTAGGTAAAGGTGACAAGATTCCTTTGGGCGTTTCAACTTCGTTTTTTCAAAAATAGTAGAAATTGTAGAACTAGCAGGGCACCGGGATATACTCAGTCCATTATCATGTTTCAAACAAGCCAACATCATACTGCCTTCAAACAAGAGGTTCCAGGGTAGGTATCAATTCAATTGAATATTTCGAAATGAAATGGAGTTATATGCCTTACTTTTCTATGAAGATAGACGTAGCAATGCATGAATTATAGAGGCATCAATCTACGACCGATTTAGCAATCCGAAAGGCTTGTCGCTTCGAGTTTTATCTTTTTAAATGGATAATACGTCCTAGAATAAACATAAAATTTAAAAATTTTAAAATTGCCCAATAAGAGCAACCAGGTTAGTTCTCTGATGAATATATTGACCATTCTTGAGAACTAAAATTTTACGTTCGTGCTAAGACGCAGCATCCCTTTGAATAGCTTGGGATGAAAGTTCGGTGAGAATAAACTCATTATGGGTTACCGTGCAGGATTTTCGTTTAATCGATTCAAGAGTATATATCTAAATATAATATGTAAAATAATTATCGGCTTTTATATTTCAGGTATCGCGTTAGGTACTCACTGCGACAACTTGAAGAATGCCCTACAAAGAAGAACGACTATCTCAAAGCATGGAAACTCATCAAAGAGTTGCCACCATCCAACCCAAATTCATATTGGTCCATTGCATCGTATCATGGCATGCCGTTTAAAGAGAGAAGAGTTGAACCTAAAGACCTGGAAAGTCCTAATGAAGCATGGGGTGGTTATTGTCAGCATGCAAGTGTTCTGTTTCCATTATGGCATCGCTTTTATTGTCTTCGGATAGAGCAAGCCTTACAGGCAGTTCTACCGGATGGTGATGTTGCCCTGCATTACTGGGACACCACGTCTGACAAAACAAGGGAAGAGGGTCTTCCCCCTATACTGGTAGAGTCAACAGTAACAATCGATGGCGACCCGAATGTCCCAAATCCTTTACTAAACTTTACCTTACCACGAAAGATAGAAGGCAATAATGATAAATATTACGTGAAACCGAAGGGATATACGACGGTGCGATATCCTTACTCGGGTATAGTTAACCCGGAAGAAGCTCACTTGGTTTCTCAAGCCCATAATATCAAAATAAACGGGATGGATGATTCAGCTACTGAGCTTCTTCAAGAAAATGTGAAATTTTTCATTAACAACGGAAGATATCCATCGAACGAACTCAACAGCGTCTATTGTGAGTTCAAAGATTGTCTGGACACAGACGACTTCAATATGTTCTCTAACACCACCTCGGTGGATCATGGTGAATCAAGCTTAGAACAACCCCATAATGACATCCATGTAGCAATCGGCGGTTTCACCCAACCTGGTAATCCTGAGAACTACTATGGAATAATTCCGGGTTCCAATGGCGATATGGGTGCCAATGAAGTTGCTTCTTTTGATCCAATATTTTTCGCCCATCACAGTAACATTGATCGTGTATTTTGGATGTGGCAGAGAAAATGGGGTAAACAGCACGAGATAACGATCAATTCCGAAACACCTGAACCGGGTCACGAATCTGGAACGTCAACCAAAGGCCAAGGACCAACACCAAATCAAACTCCCGACCAAGAATTAACCATGGACACAATCCTGTATCCGTTTCAAGACGAATACGGCGTCCCTAGAACAGGTAATGATTGTGTGGATATTGAAGGCCAACTTGGATACACCTACTCTATCGGGTCCTTAGAGGAATTAATCAAACCATCCCCCCCATCACGACTTTATACACGAGTCATTGAGAACCTGGAGGAGATTGAAACGGAGTTGAGAAAGAAGACTCAAGTTGCTTCAAATCAGCCGTTGAAGGTTGTAATGTATTTGTCGAAGCTTGTTGCTAAATATCCTCTATGGGAAAAATTTCTTCTGTTAAAACCATCAGATTCGAGCGTCTTTCATTTTGCAGATAGAAAATGGAAACGATATTTCGTTTTCAGGGTATCTAACTTAGATAAAGATGCTTATCCTGGTTCATTTCTTGTTAGAATATACAAGAAGACGGCAGACAAGCTGGAATTTTTAGGACATCGAGGTGTTCTTGACCGATGGGAAAGACAGGCATGTGCTAATTGTCAAAATCGCAGATTTGCTTCCCTAGGTTTCCGTCTGGCCGTAAACTCTCGTATTGACCCGAATCATATCGTGGCACACCTTGTGTCTAAAAATCCTTTGACTGGGACAGAAGCCATAACTGATCTGGGTGTCAATTATCATCCTGGTGCCGCTAAATCAAAAACCCAAATTAAACCATCATTCCAAATAGCTATAAAATTTGATGAAATCAAGAATTAAGACTTTTTCGATTCAGATACTGAAAGCTTTTCATTTGCTATGTGTAATCTTTTTGAATCTTATACTTTTGTGTTTTATTTCATCCTGATGTTTTTTAGTTGAAGTTTTCACTTTACTTATTGTATATTTATCACAGTTGATTTTACTATAAAATGAACTTATATCTGAAATTAATAATGTGTGCACAATCCGTTTATACAATTGTCTAGCAGTAAAATATGTTTCAATAATAAATACATTAACAATAAAAAGATAAGGAGTTTTGCGTTCTACTTCTCTGCGTCGACTACTTCTTACTGTGCTCTAAGATGGAACTAATAAAAACGCGTAACTAAATCTAGTTACCCAATGGTACAGTTAGTTTGGCCATAAAACCAAGCTCACTCCTGGTCCCAAGTAAAGTTTAGTCGACCGACTTGGTTATATCCTTGACATCTCGAACCGGACCGTTACAATGTTTTACTGCATTATACATAGAGCATAGACGACGGATAGGTTTTAACCGCTCTCTTAGCAAGATGTCTCTCTTTAGCCACTGCATAGCGTCGCCCGTCTGTTTCATTAGCCGAATTTATCGCTTTAATGGCAACTTTCCCTACAGGCTGGGTTTGGAAGAGCGAGAATGCCCTGACTCGCTAGAGACCATTTGCATTATATGTACTTAAAATGGCCGTCAAATACGAATAAAAGCAGACACAAAGGAGGAACGCTAAGTTTTATATTATACCCTAACTTACATTTATTCAACAATTCTAAACTTTGTTCAAAGTGTTCACGAATTCGTTTAAATCTTATTTTTGTTACACGCAATCCTATCTACATCATCTTGGTTTTGATTCTATGCAATTCTGTGATAATATAAATACCTTCTCGCTCAAACTACATAATCAATTGAGGATCAGAATCTTTCAAATATTTTTTCTTCTTTTTCTTAACAGATTTAACAGTTTTAATATTTCAGACTTTGTGTACAAATATGTTAATTAGTGTATCCATTTTAGGATAAACCCCATTGAATATTGTATAATGTAAATCGCATTCAATTTCTGATAATAGATAAGGAAAGTAACAAGATGGCCGACAGTGAAAGTCATGATCTCTGATCTCTCTCACTTTTAGTTAAAAATACCTGTGCTATAATCAACTTTATGGATTAAAATTTAAAATTTTATTTTACTGATGTTCCCTTGGACCAGTTTATATTCTACTCTGAATTTCATTGGATTTTATTTGGATTTGAAAGGATTATCTTGCAATTATCTTGTGACTTTACTATAGAAACTTTAAATACCAGCTCTTAAATCTAAATTTGTCAATATACCGGACCAATTGACTAGTTTACTTCTTAGTGAGTGTCATAGGATTTTAATAGGATTTTAATAGGTTTTTTTAGGATTAACTTGTGATTATATCTCTACTAATTAAAACTGTAAGTACTAACAAAATACTCTAAGAACCATATACGGCATTTACTCCGAACCGAAACAAAAGATCCCCATCAATTGTTTCCACGTTAGAAGAAAATCAAGGAGTAAAAAAACTCCAAAATAACTCAGCACTACAATCTGAGACATTTGAACCATACCTTGAATATTAGTCTTTGTCTACAGAAGCAGCTCCAGGCAACCTATAGAACGAGCCTGGAAATAACTAAAACTAGGGGAGGTATCCGGCTCTTTTGGAACAGTGGACATTATGTCGAATTCAGGAATACAGTCGAGACATTTTTTTCTGAGTTTCAAGCTCGTAATGTATGTAATGTTGACATGAAGCTACTCACTGATAATAACGGGTCAAACCAGAGTGCGAGTATCAAAATTACCGGAAAGGCTAAAAACCAGAACAATTACCAGTATACTTTAAATTTATACCATACCACCCTAAGTTGTCTTATTAATGGTAAAAGTGAAGACCTTTTTCTAAATTGCCATTTACCTGACATTTTGGAAAGAATGAACAACACTAGAGCCATTAACCTAAATAATGCAGTGCAGTCATCTCTACAAAAAAACTAATGCAAACTGTACACCCAAAGAAACTACTCTTTCGTTACGAGAACATGCTTCCCCAACTACTGAAACCCCCAAACGCCTCCCACCTTTAACTTTAACCAGAAAACATTTGACTTTTCCAAAATACCCCTTATCTCCAGTTCTACAAAATCGTCGGACCCTTATACAACCATGCGCGAAGGACCAGCAAATACAACGCTTGACCGAAACAATAGAGGAGATGGAGTCAAGAATTAGTGAGGATAAAATTGATTTTAATAAGCAGTTAAATGAACTAAAAAATGTAAATGATAAATTGTGCCATGAAAATAAATCTTTACTTCTTGAAGTACAGCTACTGAAGCAGAAAAAGACTCCTGTACCAAACTTCGAAACCTGTCAACCAATATCATCATCATCGTCATGCTTAACTACCTTTTCCCAAACCCATTCACCCCAAATTACATCAGAAACCAGCAATAAATCTGCCACCTACAGGCCAATACCAACAATCATCAACCACAGACCAGCTGATAAAGCAATCAACATTAAACCTCTTAAAGGAGCAACCAATGTGGTGATTGGATCATCCCTATTAAAATTTATATCCCCAAGAAGATTAGACGCTAGTGGTAATACAGAAGTGCGAACAATTAGGGGAGGTAAACTATCTGATGTCACTAATTTCATTTCCAGGTCTAAATTATCCAACATTTGTAAAAAATGTGATTCTTCTAATTGGTTCTAATGATGCGTCAAACAAAAATTTTAACATGGTGCAGGCTGAATATGATCTAAATTCCTTGAGTGATGTAATTGCCAAAACATTTCCGTCCAGCACAGTAACTTTTTTGGAGCTTCTTCCTCGACGAAACCTCAGTGATAATACGAAAATTCAAACCTTGAACAATTTACTCCAAAAAAAACTACAGAACTGTTAGAACTAGTGACTTTTTTCGAACAAAAGAGGGCGTAATCAAAGAATACTTGTATTGTGATTCTGTGCATATTAATATTAAAGGTTCTTCTCTTTTAGCTTGACTCATTAAATCGAAACTAGAGACATGTGCACCAACAAATAGATATCTTCACAATCCTAGAAACTTTAATTCATCTCATATTTTCAACCCTTTCAGGCAGCCTTCACATGCAAGTTTTGGTTTTCGCAGACCACCGCCGTTCCCCATGTCTCCATGGTTCTCTTCCAGGGCATATTACTAACACTATTTATTTATTTACAGCGTATCCATTTTGTTGATTGAGCCAGGTTTTTTGATAAACTGATTCCTTATTTCAGGCAATTTCCAGAATTTTTTGAGTTTTCATTTCTATTTTTATTTTAATTTTTTTTTTTGTTTTTTATCATTTCTACATTTAGTGATCTTTGTTCTTTTTGAATTAACTTGTGTGTTTTACTATTAGATTGTTTTTTTTTTTGGGGTTTTTTTTTTTTTTTTTTTTTTTTTCTTTTTTTTGTATGTGTATGTATATATTTCTTTAATACTATGCACAATTTTTTATCACAAAAGGGGAAATTTCATTGCGGACATCTAAATTCGCGGTACTGTTACGAAAAGCTTGATGAAATAAAACTTCTTTTGGACAACTTTGATATTTTTGGCCTAACTGAATCACTTTTAGATGACTCTGTCTCAGATCATTTACTCAAGATAAAAGGATTTCACCCTCCGTTTCGAAGAGACCGTTGTAATAATAGTTCCTCTGGAATACTGTTATATGTCCGAAAAAATTTTTAAATTTTTAAAAAGAAGATAGATTTAGAACATGATGGTATAGAATGTATTTGGTTGGAAATCCGTTTTAAAAAGCAATCCACTCCCGTGCTTGTCTGTTGCTTATATAGCAACCTGAATCCAAAGTTGTTTGGCACACCCATTTTAAAGATATGATGGATTCCGTTTGGCTTGAAAATTCTGAAATTATTCTTTTTGGTGATACAAATATAGATACTTTAAATAATAAAAAACACCTTCTGGACTGATACTCTTAACCAATATCATCTTACGCAAATTATTACTACTCCTACACGGGTCACTGAGACCAGTAGCACTCTTATTGATCACGTTATTGTATCATCTGTTAACAATATTGTAGAAATTAATGTACCTGTTTATTCATTGACTGATCATTATCCAACATGCTTCACCTGGTTTAAAAAAGGTGTGAAAATTCCGAAGAAAAGACATATCTCTGTCACATATAGGTCTTTCAAAAATTTTAAGGAACTTGATTTTCTTCTCCACTTAAAAATGACCAATTTTGATCCTGTTTTAAAATTAACTAATCCTGAAGATGCCTTGAATAAGTGGTATGAAATAATGAACCCGATTTTGAACATCCATGCCCCTTTAAAAAACCCAAAAGAGTTAAAAATGCGGGGAAAACCAGATTGGCTGACTGATGATATTTTGAAAATGATGAAAAGACGCGATCTCCATAAGAAAAATAACAATACCAATGATTATAGAGAATGTCGTAAGGAAGTGAAATCCATGATTCGGAGATCGAAGGCTCAATTTATTCAAAAGCTCGTATCTGATAAGAATAATTCTAAACAAATCTGGAATGCAATCAATACCGCCTCGAACAACAAAAGTAATGAACTTGACCAGATTCCAATCGATCCTCACCAATTAAATTCATATTTTACTGAAATAGCTGATCAGTTACTCTCTGCCTCTACAGTCAATATTTCCCAACCATCAATTGTAAATGATACTGTTATCCGTACTTTTGTTAATGACCGTGTTCCTCCAGAGAAATATTTCCATATTCCTCCTATTAATGTCTATGATGTTAACAAATCCTTAAGAAATTTAGATACTACTAAAGCAGTAGGCCTTGATTTAATTAATCCCATTTTCCTCAAGATCGGTTCCCCAATTTTGTCTGATTGTTTAACTCATGTATTCAATTTGTGTATTTATCAATGTATTTTTCCATCCAATTTCAAACTTGCTAAAGTTTTACCACTTCACAAATCAGGATCCAAAATAGATCCAAACAATTATCGACCTATATCAATATTACCGACACTTTCGAAAATTCTTGAACGACATATACACGGTCATCTAAGCAATTTCATAAATACATGTAGATATAATCTTTTGTATATCAATCAGTCAGGATTTAGATCCAATAGTTCTTGTTTGACAGCTCTAACAAATATCACTGATAATATTTATAAGTCTCTTAACGACGGAATGCTAACAGGTTTGATCTTTTTTTTATTTCCGTAAAGCTTTCGATTTGGTGAAGCACGATTTACTCATTAAAAAATGTAAAAATCTATAAATTTTCTCTGAATTCCAATAGATTCTTGAAATCATATTTATCAAACAGGAAACAATCTACATTTGCCAATGGTACATTGTCTTCTCAACTAGATATTAGTCATGGTGTTCCACAGGGGTCCATATTAGGACCACTTTTGTTTAATTTATTTAAATCAATTAATGAGCTTGAGTTAAAACTTCAATCTGAAACTAATTCTGTTGTTAAATGGTGCGAAACTAATTCAATGATTATAAATGTAAATAAAACTAAAGCTATGTTAATCACAACCCCTCAGAGGAGGCAACTACTGGACAATTCCTTAAAACTAATTGTAAATAATGTAGTTATAGAAACTGTTTCCTCCTATAAACTTCTTGGTAATTATTTTGATCACAACTTCAGCTGGACAGCTCATGCACTACATGTATCCAAAATTCTTAATCAAAAACCCTTTTTTAACTACGAAAACTCAAATACCTTATACCAACAAAATACTTGGTTCTTTTTTATAATGCCCATTTTCAATGTTATATCGACTATTGTTCGCCAATATGGGATTCTTGTGATCAGCAATCTATTAGTAGACTTGTAAGGCAGCAAAATATGGCTTTCAAAATTATCTTAGGTGTGCAGCATACAGAGGAGATTGCCCCTGGATTGCAGCAGTTAAATCTTTTTTCTATTTCAGAAAGATTTGTTCGAAACAAATCATTATTTATCTTCAAAATTTTACATAAACAGTGTCCACAGTATCTTAATGATTTATTCTTATTTAACAGCACCAATTACGAGTCTCTGAATACAAGACTAAACGTGTACAGACCTAATCTAGAGGTGGTTAAAAAAAGCCTTCGATACTCTGGGGCTGTTCTATGGAATTCCCCCCCTGACAACCTAAAAAATGCCTCAAATGCATCCAGTTTCAAAAAAATGATAGCCTTACATATGAGAGATAATTTCCCTTATTCTTAACAATTGTTATTTCATGTTAATTTATTGTCCTTATTACAGACTTTTGGTGAGTTATTATTTCTAAAATTGCTTAACATAACTATAAAATATATTTTACTCTTGCTTCTTTAGTCTGCTTTACTTCACCTATTATTATTATTATCAATTTCTTATAGTTGCATAATTATGCTTGCCATGTTTGGGTTTTAAAACATCCATTTCAATAGTGATTAACAGTGATTAACCAATACAGACCAAAACACATTTTCTTTTCTCTTTCAGATGTATATACAGATTCACCAATATAGATTAATACTGTTTTATTATTCTCTTACAGATGTAATACACAGATTTGACGACTTGAAATTTCACATTTTTTCATAAAGTGTAATATATATTTATATGCCTTCTCGATCGGCAATTCTAAAATCTATTGTCAGGGGATGAGTTAACATCCTTCAGCTGGTCTAGAGCCTGGATAAATCCTACCTCCCCCTCCATAGACAAATATGAAATGGAGTGGGGTTGGGTAGCCCGCTCGCAGCACATGAACTGACTCTTTCGGCTTCCAAATCCTCTCTATTTTCTTGTTTTACAATATCATTGTCAATATTATGGATTGTACTTGTGTATTTGTTAAAACTGTCCATTCTAAAAATCTATCTGAAATTTACACTTTAAAATTTGCATTGAATGTTTGTCATCATGATTTTTTTTTTTTTTTTTTTTTCTTTCTTTTTTTTTCCCTTTTTTTTTTTTATATAACCCTCTACCGTTATGTACATAGAGTTTAAATATCATTCTCATTGTTAACTTTTTATCTGTTAATGACTTTCGATTGTTGTATATACATGTAATTGTTTCTTGTTTTGTGTATGTTTTACTTGTGTTGTTTATAAGGGGCAGAATGGAAGACAGGCCTGTCGGTGGGTACTCAGGATCTTATCTTGATGCTCATTGATATTGTATGGCCTAATTTTTTTTTACCCTTTTGTAATAAAGATACTATTATTATTATTATTATTATAAGTAAAAACCAAACAACAAATAGTGTTCCGAAGCAACCATTGTTACCCTATAATCGGTATCAGAAGGACTGGTAAATCCAAACCCTCATTATTCGAGACTACTTAACTATTTATGTTTGTGTGACAGTCAAGACTACTGAAACTCGATTGTCCAGACATATATTTCAAGCGGGAGTTATGTAAGGCTTAAACAATCAAATAACCTGAGAAAGTGTCCTGTTGTGACTTTTATGCAGTTAACAGGTTGTGGATGTTCTTTCAGACATTTCGGTTAACCTCTATACCTCGAGCTACTAGGTCAGTATCAATAGTATATTGATGGTAGTGCAATTTCGTCTAAATTCCATGTTACATTTTTTGAGTAGGGTATCAAGGTCCATTTCGTCCCCATGGGTATTTTCCATGGTTTGTGTTGTGTGTATATTTCTTGGTATATAAGAACCATTTTGATTTCATGTCGGATTTCAGTGGTTCAAATGATTTTAGAAATACTTGTTCTTACTATAATATCAAAGTTTAAATGCCATCCAAACCAAACAAAATTCATTGAGCTCTTAAGCATTTTTATTTTTTATTAGTTTTCAAACATTAGAAGGCTAATGGAATAATTTTTAGTAGCCGAAACATACCTGAATAAAACATGAATCATATATAAATATAGCCTTTTGATATATTTTAGACTACCGTAGTATGATAATCACTATTTAGGTTTAGAAGTTCTAATATACTAGGTACTTTAATTTTCATGATTGTAGGCAGGCCACAACAATGACGTAGTCATGTGACGGAATATAAGTTCCCCCATAATAACTGTTCCAAAGAACTTTTATTATGTAATAATTGTTCCATTTGTTCATAAGAGATTATCCGGAGCACAGGAAAAAATGTTATGATATAAAAAATTTGTTTTATTCTATAACATATTTTCCTATGCACTTGGTAAATCTAATTTCAGACGATGGATAAAATATTTTATAATGAAAGTTCCGAATGGAACAATTTTTACATAATAAAAGTTCTTTACAACAGTGGCAAACATTTGAACAGTATAATATTTTTAAGTGGTATATTATTCAAACCTATTAAACACATTTATACCAAACTTATTTACATGTACAAAATAATGAAAACAGTAGATTATATGACAAATCAAATTAAACAACTAGTCTTTTTTCAAAACAGAAAAATATTCGTATATGCTGTTTCGCCTGTCTTTATTTGTACATTGCCTTTTTGGACGAGAATTATTGTTGTCAACTTCTGGTGAAGAATAATCAAGTAACTGATCTACATCATTTCTGTATGTGGACTGCGTAATGAACATGTCATTATCATTGTCTTCTGTAAAATTATTGTTTTCATCACAATTATTTTGCACTTCAGTTTCATTTTGCACTTCATTTTCATTTTGCACTTCAGTTTCATTTTGCACTTCATTTTCATTTTGCACTTCAGTTTCATTTTGCACTTCATTTTCAATTTGCACTTCAGTTTCATTTTGCACTTCAATTTCATTTTGCACTTCAGTTTCATTTTGCACTTCATTTTCATTTTGCTCTTCATTTTCATTTTCGTTCTCTGCAAGTTCATTCAGTAAGTTTTCTACATCATTATTATCTTTATCTTCAATTGATTCCAGATCGTTGTATTTTTTCACATTCTGTTGTCTGTATTTTCCTACTATTTTTTCATTAATATCTTGTAGAACTACTGTGCCAATCTTGGGAATATCACTTATCCAATAAGGTCCTAGCCATCGATTCATGCCCAGCGTTTTCTTTCTTTTCATATTCTTAACTAAAACTTTTTCACCTTTTTTAAACTCATTCTGCTGCACATTGTGTCTTTTGTCAAAAAGTATTTTCTGTTTCTTCTGGGCAATTGACATATTACTTCCAACTACTTCAGCAATGTTTTTTTGTATGTCTATCATCTGTGCAGCTGACTTTTCTATTTCTGCTTCTGGTATTTCTATATACTTTTGAAATGTTGTGCTAGTTTCTCCATGCAAGTTTTCATTTGGTAAAATAGGATTTCTCCAATACATTAAAAAGAAAGGAGAGTACTTAGTTGAGGCTTGTCTTGAGGTATTGTAGGCAAAGCAGCACTTTGGAATATATCTTTCCCATTCTGCGGTATTTTCTTCTACAGATTTGTTTAGCATTGACTTCAAAGTCTGATTAAATCTCTCTGATCTTCCATTTGATTGGGGGTGATATGGCGTTATAAGAATGTGTCTGTATCCATATAAACTTTCTAATTTATCAGTTAATATTGAGTTAAACTCCCCACCATTGTCGCTCACCAATTCCAATGGGACTCCCTGACGACAAAATAATTCGTACAATTTATCTGCTACCTCTGATGCCACTTTTCGTTTTAATGGAAATGCTTCAACATAATTGGAGAAATAATCTATCACAGTCAACACATATCTGTATCCTGCTTGAGAAATTGGGTCTCCTTCTGTATCATTATATGGGCCTATCAGATCAATTGCAATTTTCTTCCATGTACTTTTTGGTACTTCTACAGGTTGTAATTCTGCCGGAGTGGTTTTGACCTTTTTGTTAGTAGTTTGGCACTTTTCACATGTTTTGATGTATGATTTGATGTCTGCAGACATTCCTTTCCAATAATACCTCTCACTTAGTTTATAAAATGTTTTCTCCATTCCAAGGTGACTCCCATTATCAATATGACATAATTTCAAAATTGATAATTTTTGGTCCATTGTAATTACTAATTTCTTTATGCCTTTCTTGGAGTAATACATCTTTCCTTCAATAATTTCAAAAGTATCTGTCCTCTTTCTGATTCGTCTTCGTTCATTCTCATCAAGCCCTATAGTAGAAAACATTCCATACATTAACATAGGCTAATAAAAGAAAAGACATAAAATATAATGCAGGCTCTAATAGGAATTAGTTATTAAGGGTGAAAGCTGACACCGGGCCAAAAGCACTGGCCGTGGCATCACGATTGTTCTTGCCTTGAGGGGTCTTATGATAACATTTAATTACAAGAATATAATGAAAGTTCCAGTATAATATAATACTTTCACCAAATTATATTTATATCAAAGTAAATACACTCTAATACTATTTTCAAGTCAATATAAAACTATACAAAACACATACTAAAATGTAAAACATTTACCTTCAATGTAAGTCCCATCATTTAAATATGAGAATATTTTATCATATTCTTCTGCATCCATTATAAAGTTTACCAAAACATTCACATGTACCATAAAGTTCATGAAAACTGATAATGATTACAACTCAGTCACATACAAACAAAACACTCAGACATAACACCCATGTGACCTATACAGTGGCTCTACATTACCTATAAATCAGTCATAATATTATGCCTTGCCTATAAATCAGTCATATTATTATGCCTTGCCTATAAATCAGTCATAATATTATACCTGACTTTACAATCAAATAATATTATTTCCAATCCTCACCTGGAAAATTTGTTATATCTATGGAAAAATTGTTATACAATATTAGTTCCTGAGATAAATTATTATAACTATTTTTGTTCCATGAGGATTATTTATTATGAGGAACAAATATACACTCACAGTCTAAGAGAAATTCATGTAACCATTCATATAAAACAGTTAAAGAAGGGTTCCCTTATTTTCATTTATAAATATATATATATATGCCATAATTGGACCGGTAATACTTATATCACTAAATGTAGAGGTGTTCTAATGACTGGGAAAAATACCAGATGGTCCCACAATTCCTTTATTATCACGTAATTAGGCTTATTATTACTGGATTTTCCTGGGCAGAGTACTTTCATAGGTATGTACGTCAAGTCTCAAATGCCGTTGATCTTTTTTCATCCATTTGATCATCCAGTCTTCGGTTCACAAATCATGAAGTAACCGGATACTGTAGTTAAGTATGCAGGCATGCGTACTTGCCCACATTCCTTATTATTTTCCATTATAACAATTCCATTTATTATCTCTAGTAAGAGGCAATAATACGTTAAAATATCATTTTGTAAAAACATGATAAATTCACTTAAATAAGTTTTAACTCACCAAATCTCTTTTTGAAAATGTTTAGATTAAATACAAAATCAACTCTTACATGCCTTCATTCATATGACGTCATTTGCCTAGTCACGTGATTAAACATGGAGTCTAAATTTAGCGTTTTAAAGCAGATTAGAGTCAAATGGATTACCCAAGCATTTCTAAGTCCAGATAGGTCTTTTGAACTTGAGAATACATGGATTATTCATTAGAAACCCCAATTAATCAATTAGCTTACAATTGGCTCTAATTAATATCAAAAATATAAATATAAGAATTAAACATTGGCCTCATTAACATTGTTGATGTGTAAATGCAATAGATCATGCCACAAACATACATTGTTTGTCATTTATTCAGTTTGTCATGTGTTCTTTTGCTTTTGCACACCAAAAATGCTAATGAGACCAACGTTTAATTCTTAAAATACGTCATCCACTGATAAAATGGCACCATGATATGAATGAATAGCCTTTTGTCGTTGCTAAATACATAATCAACAACTGGAAAATGGGCTTTAAACTGGCATTTCTCAGTAATGTTTATTTTTATCTGATAGAATTGTCTGATACACTCTACCTTTTCAACTTTTAATGATGCACCAATATTTTCGTTATTGGGATAACACTTTCTTGGTAAAGCACAGATTCTTTTGCTGAAAATTGGCTTAGACCCGAATGGGTTTCGAACCAGCAATCTCAGAGTCAGGCACCTAATCGCACCACTTGGCCAACAGACCCTCCACAAAAATAGAAGGCAGCAGACTGGTGGACTTTACTGCGAACCCTCTGATAATCAGTAATGACACAGCTCCCAAGGCTGAAAACATGAGATGATTTAATGTTATCCCAATAACGAAAATATTGTTGCAACACCACTTTTCTAAATGACATTAAATCATCTCTTTTAATGATGCAGTTTTTTTTTGAGTCGAAGAAGGAGACTTTAAAGACATCCGTCGGTCCGTCGGTCCGTCGGTCCGTCCACATTTGTTGTATCCACGATAGAGGCTACAGTTTTTATCCGATCTTAATGAAACTTGGTATACATGTATATATTGATGATATCTCGGTCAAGTTCGAAAATGGAAATTATCGCATGAACGTTTTTTGAGTTATTGCACTTGACTTAAACGCGTCAAATTTGGGTTGTATCCACAATAGAGGCTACAGTTTTTATCCGATCTTAATGAAACTTTGTATACATGTATATATTGATGATATCTCGGTCAAGTTCGAAAATGAAAATTTTCGCATGAACGGTTTTTTGAGTTATTGCCCTTGACTTAGTAAAAACGCGTCAAATTTGGGTTGTATCCACAATAGAGGCTACAGTTTTTATCCGGTCTTAATGAAACTTGGTATACATGTATATATTGATGATATCTCGGTCAAGTTCGAAAATGGAAATTTTCGCATGAACGGTTTTTGAGTTATTGCACTTGACTTAGTAAAAACGCGTCAAATTTGGGTTGTATCCACAATAGAGGCTATAGTTTTTATCTGATCTTAATGAAACTTGGTATACATGTATATATTGATGATATCTCGGTCAAGTTCGAAAATGGAAATTTTCGCATGAACGGTTTTTGAGTTATTGCCCTTGACTTAGTAAAAACCCGTCAAATTTGGGTTGTATCCACAATAGAGGCTATAGTTTTTATCCGATCTTAATGAAACTTGGTATACATGTATATATTGATGATATCTCGGTCAAGTTCGAAAATTGAAATTATCGAATGAACGGATTTTGAGTTATTGCCCTTGACTTAGTAAAAACGTGTCAAATTTGGGTTGTATTCACGATAGAAGCTACAGTTTTTATCCGATCTTAATGAAACTTGGTATACATGTATATATTGATGATATCTCGGCCAAGTTTGAAAATGGAAATTATCGCATGAACGGTTTTTGAGTTATTGCACTTGACTTAAACGCGTCAAATTTGGGTTGTATCCACAATAGAGGCTACAGTTTTTATCCGATCTTAATGAAACTTGGTATACATGTATATATTGATGATATCTCGGTCAAGTTCGAAAATTGAAATTATCGAATGAACGGATTTTGAGTTATTGCCCTTGACTTAGTAAAAACGTGTCAAATTTGGGTTGTATTCACGATAGAAGCTACAGTTTTTATCCGATCTTAATGAAACTTGGTATACATGTATATATTGATGATATCTCGGCCAAGTTCGAAAATGGAAATTATCGCATGAACGGTTTTTGAGTTATTGCACTTGACTTAGTAAAAACGCATCAAATTTGGGTTGTATCCACAATAGAGGCTACAGTTTTTATCCGATCTTAATGAAACTTGGTATACATGTATATATTGATGATATCTCGGTCAAGTTCGAAAATGGAAATTATCGCATGAACGTTTTTTGAGTTATTGCACTTGACTTAGTAAAAACGCGTCAAATTTGGGTTGTATCCACAATAGAGGCTACAGTTTTTATCTGATCTTAATGAAACTTGGTATACATGTATATATTGATGATATCTCTGTCAAGTTCAAAAATGGAAATCATTGCATGAACAGATTGTGAGTTATTGCCTTGACTTAGTAAAAATGCGTCAAATTAGGGTTGTATCCATGATAGAGGCTACAGTTTTTATCCGATCTTAATGAAACTTGGTATACATGTATATATTGATGATATCTCGGTCAAGTTCCAAAATGGAAATTATCGAATGAACAGATTTTGAGTTATTGCCCTTGACTTAGTAAAAACGCGTCAAATTTGGGTTATATCCACGATATAGGCCACAGTTTTTATCAGAAATTCAAATTTGACGATTTTTTGATGAATAGTTTATGAGTAATTGCCCTTGACTAAGTAAAATTGCGTAAAAATTCATTTTCTGTAGACACTATAGAAGCTACAATTATCTATGGATTTTAATGAAACTTGGTATGAGCATTGGAATTGATAAGAGGGCGGTCAAGTTCGATTTGGACGATTTTGCGATTAACAGTTTTGGAGTTATTGCCCCTGCCTCTATATTTGTTGTAGACAAAATAGAAGCTACAATTTTCAATGGATTTAAATGAAACTTGGTGTGAGCATTAGAATTGATAAGACACAGTCAAGTTCGAATTTGATGATTTTTCGATGAACAGTTTTTTAGTTATTGCCCTTGACTTAGTAAGATTGTGTCAAAATTTTTTTGTGGTTCAATAGAAGCTACAATTTTCAATGGATTTTGATGAAACTTGGTGTTTTTGAGTTTTTGCCCTTGACTTCAATATCCATTTAGTGAATGTTTTTGAGTCATTGCTCTATTTATTTTTCAAATTCAATGCTGCCAGTGGGCGTATGTTACCTTGCCTGGCAAGCTATCTTTAATGAAACTAGAGACCCTAGAAAAAAATAGGTTGGAAGGTTGAATATTTCATTCCACTTATTGTAACCTTACTGAAAAGTTTTTATTTGAAATAAATGCTGCCAGTGGGCGTATATTACCTTGCCTGGCAAGCTATCTTCTATTTAGATTATGGAGAAAGGTTTCCTCACCTAAATATTGTAACACTCGGAAAATCTCTTATCAGACAAATGTACCTTGTTTATCTGAAGCAACTCTAGTACGTACTAAACGAACGTATACAATAAGTCAGCATAATTTTTATAATTTACAATACCGGTACAGACTGTTTTCTGTGGACTCGAAAATGGGTTCAGATAAAAAATCTAAAGACAAAGCTACCAAAAAATCCTCAAAAGGCGCAAAATCAGAAGATGAATCTAAGGAAACAACTGATGCCGAAAAAACAAAATCAGAAAATGATTCAAAGAATAAAAGCCCAGAAGCAGATTCTACATCTAAGAAAAGAAAATTAGGTGAAGAGTCAGTTGGTGAAAAATCATCTGAAACTTCACCAAATAAAAAGTTAAAGACTGATGGAGATTTTATCAGTCGTATTGCAGCTAAACGTACCAATGTGTGTCAGTCAGTAACAGAGTTTAAATTCAACAAGAAACGTGTTCGAGTTTTATCTAAAGCTAGTGATGCCCCAGATGATAATGATGGAGTTGTCTATTGGATGTCACGTGATCAGAGAGTGCAAGGTAAATAAATTCTCTTACTTATCACTGGGTTTGTCAATCACAATATAATACCGTACTTTACATTTTAAAAGTTACAATACAATGTTTGTCAGAAATTACTAATAGATCAAAATGTGGTACTTTATCTCAATAGAATTTTAATACAGCCACATTATAATGTGGTCATATATTGTCATCACCCCTGTCTGTCCCTCCATCAACAATTGGCTTGTAATCACGATTTTTTTTTGGGTGATCATTTTAATGTTGATTTTGACGATATTTGGATGAAGAGTTTTTGAGTTATTGCCCTTGACTTAGTAGTCAATGCGCATCAAAATTTGTTTGTTAACTCAACATAAACTACAGTTTTCATTCAATTTGTATGAAATTTGGTGTGATCATGTATATTCATGAGATCTTGGACTAAAACAAAATTGTGGTTCATTTAAACAAATCATGTTTGAGTTTCAATCTGTATAAAAATAGAAAATATACTTTTAAATGGACGTATCTCTCTAGACAACCACTTGTTAAAGGGGTAGGTTCTCCATTTTTTTAAACAATTATACTTTATTCTAAGAAACTGAAAATTTTAAGCGCTGCTTATCAGTTATTCTGTCCACAGCACACCTTTGAAAATTGGGTCTCAACATGTGTGTCAAGAATTATCCCCCTTTGAAAGTTAAAATGAGGACTCTTCAATTCTTGAGATTTTGTGATGCATGGAAAGATATATATAGTATATTAAATGGCGAACCCGTCCCTCTAGCTATTAGTTACGTATTAAAATAACTGAATAATATACCGGTACCGGTATTTAGAGAAAATTTATTTTAAATACTTTTTCTTGACAAAGGATTTGTGGGAAGACATAACCATTGATATTTAGTTGTTGGGATAGTTATCACAGTAGTTTTGAGTTAGCCCAATATGTCTAGTGGCTCAGTCAGTTGGGTGTGTGCTTGCTAACCTTGAGGTCCTGTTTAGGCCTTGGTGGTTTAGGTGGTATTTTCACTCTGTAAGTTTATCAACCATGTGTGCCAGATCTTAAATCATTCATGAGTTGAAACTGACAAAACTTGATGGCATTTACGTCAATATCTGGGCAAGATGTCTCTGAACAATCTGAAACACAAAGTATAGGTAGCAGCAGATGAAAATATCATGGAGATAGATAATTGTTCAGTAGAAAGTGTTGGTTTATGTTAACTCTTGTTTTCCAGATAACTGGGCGTTTTTATATGCTCAAAGATTAGCATTAAAGATGGAGGTTCCACTACATGTCTGTTTCTGTTTGGTTCCCAAATTTCTAGAGGCCACCATCCGCCATTTTGAATTCATGTTGAAAGGCTTGGAAGAGGTAGAACAGGTAAGGTTTGTCTGATTTTCAGTGTAAGAAGTTAGCACCCTAGAATATCCTAGAAAGAAATAAAAGTTAAGACCCTAGAATATCCTAGAAAGAGTATTAGAAGATATGACTCTAGGATATTCTAGAAAGAGTGTTAGAAGATAAGACGCTAAGATATTCTAGAAACAGTATTAGAAGATTATACCCTAGGAAATCCTAGAAAAAGTTGAATCAATATATGACCACAATTAAGGCCCCCTACCCTATGAGTTTTCAATGTAGGTACAACTGAAAGCTAAGAAGTACAAGTTCCTTACATTCTATATTATTTTCAACTATTCCTAGGGCTTATAAAGCCAGTCAGATTTTATTGTACAAGTAATGTGATTTATCAAAGTAGCAGCTTAACATATAAATTTAAAAGCAGTACTAAATTATTTTTTACAGGAATGTCGAAACTTAGATATCTCATTCCATCTTCTGATTGGTTACGCTAAAGATGTGTTGCCAGAGTTTGTTAGTAAGAATAAGATGGGAAGTGTTGTCACTGATTTCTCTCCCTTACGAACTCCAATGTCCTGGGTAGAAGATGTTAAAAATAACCTTCCTAAGGATGTCCCATTCTGCCAGGTAGTAACATTTTAGGATTATTTTTATACGCTCACATGAATATGTGGATGTATATTGTTGTCGCCCTTGTTCATCGGTCTGTCAACATTATTTGTAGACACTATAGAAGCTACAATTTTATATGGATTTTAATGAAACTTGGTTTGAGGATTGGAATTGATCAGACGGCGGTCAAGTTTGATTTTGACGATTTTTTGATGAATGGTTTTTTGATAGAGGGGTGGAAACTACTATCTCGTAGTTCCGGGAAAGCACGGGCCTAGGAATCAGACCTAATTTTTATTTCCTCGCACCGATCGGGATTCGAACCCACGGCACCTAGTCGCCTAGCAGACGACAGTCCAACTCGCTAACCACTGAGCCATTCACTACCCTTGAATGAAACTTTGTTTGAGCATTGGAATTGATAAGATGGCGGTCAAGTTTGAGATTGATGAATTTTCGATGAACGGTTTTTGAGTTATTGCCTTTGACTTAGTTACATCACGACAAAATTTATTGTTGAGGCAATAGACGCTACAATTTTCAATGGATTTGAATGAAACATGGTATGTGAATTGGAATTGATAAGGCGGTGGTCAGGTTTAAATTTGATGATGTTTTAATAAATGGTTATCAAGTTATTGCCCTTGTCAAAAAATTTTTGTGAGTGCAATAGAAGCTACAAGCTACATTTTATGGATTTCGATGAAACTTATGGTGAGGATTGGAACTGATAAAACGCAAGTCATGTGCAATTATGACTATTTTTCGGAGAATGGTTGGCAATTTATTGCCAATAGAGGATACTATTTCCAATGGATTTTGATGAAACTTGGTGTTAGCATTGAAATTGATAAGATGGTGATCAAGTTCGAATTTTGATGATTTTTCAATGAACACTTTATTGCCCTAGACTTAGTAAAATCATGTAAATATTTAATTGCAATCGTAGCAACAATTTTCAATGGATTTTGATGAAACTTAATGGAATGGATAAGATGCTGGTCAACTTCAAATGTGATGATTTTTCTATGCACGACTTGCGAGCTATTGCCCTTGACTAAGTAAACTCGCATCAAAATTTTATTGTGGGTGCAATAGAGGCTACAATTTACAATGGATTTTGATGAAACTTGGTATGAAAAATACTCCTGAAGACAGTGTGTAAAGCAGATTTTGAGTTATTGCTCCTGACTTATTAAAAACGCGTCAAAATGGGCTTGTAAACACTATGGAGACTTCAGGTTTTTGTCTGATTTGAATTTGGTGTGATCATATATATTATTGAGATCTTGGATTAGACGTAAATAACTTGTGTTTAAACATAATATACTTTAAAGTGGGTGTATCTCGCTAGGCAACCAGTTGTTTGGTCATTCAATGGTATACCTTTTAATATTAAATTCCAGGTTGATGCCCATAATATAGTTCCGTGTTGGGAAGCTTCACCAAAATGTGAATATGGAGCTCGAACTATTAGAAATAAGATAAATAACCAGCTATCAACATACTTAACAGAGTTCCCTCCCCTTGTTCAACATAAATATAAAGCTAAACACAAAGAACAGGTCAGTGTCACTCTATATCTCTCTTTCTGCCTTGTTTTCTTCTATAGTTATGGATCTTACTCGGCAATGCCAATTCATATCAGTAGCAGTGGCAATGTCAATACATATCAGCAGCAGGGGCAATGCCAATACAAATAGACAGAAGACGGATGTAATGGGAGGAATACTGTCAAGGTTGAGATTCAATATTCAGTAGGTCTGGGCGCGACGCGACCTAGGTGCCTCCAATTCACCATCTGAGAGGCTTTTCTCGCAAGAAAATGTTTGAAAAGTATAATTGAATTATGCATTCTAATACATATATAGGGGCAAATTTTAAAATTTCGTAGGAAAAAAGCAGAATAAAGTTTAAATATCAAGTGGCAAAAACTTTGTGGAACATACAAATCAAAAGAAAATCTTAATTACTGAAATACACTTTAAAAGTTTAATATAATAGCATTACCCCTAGAAACCTTGATTCCAGCCATGGTTGCTCAGTGAGTTATATGCTTACTAAAATGAGGGTTAAGGGTTCAATCGCAACAAAGTGGCTGACATTACACACTCTCTAGTTGGTCCTTTGGTTGGTTCATAATCTAGGTCCTTTTGGGAGAGGAGGTTTCATAGGCGTAAGCCTCCAATCCTTTTCTTATCAATAAAATATTGTTAACAAAAAAAATCTAGGTCATGTGTGTCAAAGGTAGTGGACTATAAGACCCCTTGATACTAGAAAATCGGAAACTTCTAAGCCAGGGCTTCTCAAGGTAACTTCTCATAGCACCACTTCGCTATTAGGATGTAAGGGGATGTAAGTGGTGGCGTTTTTAGGAATAATTAAGTGTGGGTGGGACGTCAAGCTATTCTAATGACCATGGCAATGCGCCAGTTGAGAAGGCCTGTTCTAGGCTGATGCAACGGTCCTTAATGGTGCAAAGTGGAAGACATGTCATGTGACACTATAATGTATTAGCAGCCATGCATAATGTAAGATTGGCCACCAATTCAAATAACCCAGCATGTAAAATGGTGAATTTATATTTATGAAATATCCTCAATGTGCCCCAATAGATCACACCACAAACATACATAAATAACTTTCCTTTATTCAGTTTGTCAGGTGATCAAATGAGTTTCAGATATCAAACCAATACCAATAATGCAAATGAGAACAACTTTTAATTTTTCAAATACTACATAGTAATGAACATTAACATTTCAATATTATTTATGGTTATAAATAACGATTTTGAATCTACTGTGAAATCTTTTATTTTCGTTGTCCTTGGAGACAGTATAATGGAGTTTTCAATACCATTGAGATATGAAGTTTGTAGGAACATGTCAGGACCATATCAAGAAATCATTTTATGCTTCCGATCCCAAACTGATAAAGAATAGCAACTGAACAGAGGCCACTTGCAGTCAATTGGTGGGTGGGTGCTCGAGGGGGGTATTATCCCCCATTTTGCATAGCGAGTTTTTTAGAAGAATGAAGGCCAAATGATTTCACAGTATTTCTAAACAGTATTTTAATTCTAGACTATATTAAAGACATCATTCCTGTAATAAATCCCCACCATACTATAAACATGATCTTATTTCAATATTATTTTAAATAAATCAAACTTTATTATTTGACAAAGAAATTGGCCGTTGACCAAAGATTTCACAAGACAAGATAGTATAGACATATGATCTTATTCAAATTAATTAAATAAATCAAAGTTTATTGAATGAAATTTCTCTCATCAGTGTGATATTTAACTGAACAACAAATTGATCACATGGTGTTAGGTAACCATTGCTTTTATTATTTAATTTAAACCATAAGATGTCTGTATTCCAGACCCAATTTGAACTTCCCCTAGTAAATTTCTGGTTACTAAATGATTCTGTTCTAGATTTACTGTTATTATTAATATTTAGTATACTGACGGTACCATCAACAATACAATAGTCTAGCTCAGGATTATCTGCAGGCAATAATTCAATATTAATTTTTAAGTACATGGTACTTTGGGACTGTACTGTTTGTACATTGCTGAACAACTCCATTTTAATCCATTACTACACCACTTATCTTCACTGTAAAACTGTTTGTCATTAATCTTAAATACATCAAATCTAAAACAATTTGGTTTGTTTAAGTAATATTGTTTAGTAACAACAGAACCTAACATACCCATGTTAACGCTAAAATCACATTCTTTCCACCCACAATATTTGTACAAGATTGGTGTATTGTCTTTCATGTTTTCACAAAGTTTTTCCAATTCTTTTATTTTTGGAAGTGAAGCTAGAATTGGTACACAGCTATCTTCTGTTGAAGATGGTAGGTTTGTCTCTAGATCAAGTTTGAACGTTTTCATTTGTTTCATGATATTCTGTCTAGCTACATTCAGTTTACCCTCTGATTCTTTGTAAGTATTTCTGATGTCCAATTTGGTTGTGTCACTTCTAGTTTGTATTTCTGCTATAATTTTCTTTGTTTGTTTGGTAATTGTACTACATGCACCTTCAGTATATCTGCGAAGTTTCTCACTGGCCTCTACCAATTGTGTATGAGTTTCTTCAAGCTCTTTGATTTTATTCAGGATGAGCTTTTCTGAGGTTGACACAAATTCTCTGGCTTTCTCTTTCGTAGTTTCGCATTCGACGTCTAAATATTCATGACCCTGGTGGTCTTTAACAAAACATTTATGACATATCAAACTGTGACAGCTAACACAATAATAGTCAACTTGTCTCTGGTGCCGGGGACATTGGTAATTAGCTGATGCAACTGATTGGGCTCCGCCCTTTGTTTCTTCTTGTGTAGGTGAACTAGCAATTTTTGTTGCACATGGTGGTACTGTTGTCAAGTCTTTACCCTGTGGGGTTGTCTGAGCTACAAAATTAGTAGTGAACATCCTGGCACCTTCTTCTGGAATTTGTACATCCTGTCCACACATAGGACAGAGGAATTTTCCTGTTTTATCACCAATATATCTATTTATACAGTCCAGACAAAAGGTATGTCCACATGGTAAAATTTTAGGGATCTTAAAAGTCTCACAGCAAATAGAACATTCTGCGGAACTTATAGTGCATGTGGCCATTTTATTTCCTGACTAGTTTAAATATTCAAATAAAAAGTTCAGTTTGAAATGTTTATTGCATCTACTAACTTAATTATTCATTCCTTGGCCAGTCTTTCTGTTGAAACTCCTTTCTCAATTTGTTCCTGATGAAAATTAAAACTGAGTTAAATATCCTACTTACAACACAGTTGAGATGTCCTACCGGTACTTACAACACAGTTGAGATGTCCTACCAGTACTTACAACACAGTTGAGATGTCCTACCGGTACTTACAACACAGTTGAGATGTCCTACCGGTACTTACAACACAGTTGAGATGTCCTAGTTTAGAATAAAACATTGAGTTATAAAACAATCTACTTGTGTTATTAAATATAGCCACATATATTATAGTGTTGGTTATAACATGTCCATATAAAACTTGTCATCAGTTATGTTGAAATGAAAGTCCTAAGGTATTTCAAACAGTTGATATGTCTACTCCTTTTATTAAACTGTTAGATTTCTACGGATATCTTACAGTTGAGATTCCTACCAGACATCATAAACACAGTTGAGATGTCCTACCGGTACTTACAACACATTTGAGATGTCCTACCGGTACTTACAACACAGTTGAGATGTCCTAGTTTAGAATAAAACATTGAGTTATAAAACAATCTACTTGTGTTATTAAATATAGCCACATATATTATAGTGTTGGTTATAACATGTCCATATAAAACTTGTCATCAGTTATGTTGAAATGAAACTGTCCAATGTAAAGAGATTTCTCAGAATACAGTGATATTTTCCTTTTATTAAACTTGAGATTTCTAGGATATCTTACTGATTTCTAAGAAATAGCTGGTTGGTTATATCCAGTATAAAATAGAAGTCAGACTGACATTATTTATAACTTGCTCTATTTAAACATTACACCTATTGACTATAACTATAGCTTGACCTGAATTTCTATATCAGTCACTTATATTGGGATTTAAAAGTATGATTTGCTTTTATACACTTGAAATTACATCCTAGAATTACTTTTGAAAACTACAAATTAGAAAACTGAATGTTTATTGAATACAAGTTATGATTTGTATCCAAATGTCAATATTCAACAACAAATGTTGAATTTAGCATACAAATTAAGAGATATGAATAAAGAATTAAGAAGTAGAAATGAAGAACACTAAAAAAATAGCATTCCGCCTTCCATAGGATTCTTACAAATATGTAGGAGAAACAATATTTCTCTACAACTATACATTTATTTTGCTTTCATCTCACACAATAACTAAGTTTACATAATATAAATATAATCTTTAAAAAACTGTTTTTTTTTTATAAAACTTTTAGATATTTTCAGAGACACATTAAGTTACATTTTATTGTGAATTTTCATAAAAAAATTTTTTCACTTACCAAAAACCTAGAATGCCTCTTTAAATGAGAGTTATATATTTGTAGCAAGTTGATTGGAAGGAAGCTATAGAAAGTTTGGAGGTAGATAGATCAGTAACTCTACCAGATTGGTGTAGACCAGGCACCAATGGAGGGCTGGAAACTCTGGAATCCTTCCTGAAAGACAGAATTAAATATTTTAACTCTGAACGCAATAAACCAGATAAAAACGTTCTCAGTAATCTTTCACCATGGTTCCATTTTGGTAAGATAATTTGTTTCATTGATCTCTGATGGCTGTGCTACAGAGAAGATAGGTAAAAGTATATTGATCATTACTAACCTGCAGATACAGATTAGCTGATTCATCTAAGCTAGCTAGTGGTTACAAAAGGAGGTAAAACAAAGAATAAGGTTCAAACCTCTGTTTATATATGAATGATTTAATGCTCCAGGTCAGGTGTCTGTACAGAGAAGTATTATAATGGTTAAAGAACTAAAGAGTAAATATAAAGAGAGTGTTGAAGGGTTTCTGGAAGAGGCAATAGTACGAAGAGAGCTAGCTGATAATTTCTGTTTTTACAATAAAAACTATGATAATATAGAAGGTAAACTAATTTAGAATGATGATTTAAAATCTGTACTACTCACTAGGGCTGTGTATTGCGGCCAGAAATCGTATTGCGATATATTGCGATACATCTCTCTGTATTGCAATACGCATTGCGATATATTGCGAAATGTCTTTCAGTTGATTGTATTTAGCAAATTCGGATCTGTTATGCATGCTATATTACTATCCCATTTAAACTTAATAAGAGTGACAAAGAAATATTGTGAGTAATGATTATCTTTAATTTGTAAACATTAAAACAATATCAAATAATTATTATTCCACTTTCTTTGTTGATCATAAATAAATGAAATGAAACGAATGGAGATTTACATCCTACTCTTCTGCACATAATAATGGGATAATGAAGACTTCAAGACAGCTTGATCATAAATAAAATAAATATTTGGCACATAACAAATGATAAGCACAAAGAAAAAACCAGCCAACCACTAAACTCATATTGACTTTGTAAATTTGGAGTTATCAAATGATCTTCTTCAAAAAAATTAAATTGTCAACATTAGATTGCTAAAGACAAGATCTTTGAGCAGAAAGGAGGCACGCTGAAGACACGTTCTGAGGGAACGGATGTTGCAGGTACACTTTCTAAAATGTTTAGAAAAGTTTTCGATTGTTGTGAAAATAACGACAACCACAATCACGGTCCGCCAAGTGAAAAGTGAAAGTAGGGTAACAGTTATTATACTAGAATGTTCTATTTTTAACTATATGTCGATAATCGATACGCTCAGATCAATATCGATATATTGCTTCCAGGTGTCTGGTATCGCGATATATCGATATATCGATTATTTCCAACAGCCCTACTACTCACATACTAAAATACTCACTATAATTCAATATAAATGAATAGGTTACATTGCATTTATATAAACAACTATATACTATACTAGTATACTATACAACTATACTAGTTGTTCATAACACTGGTCTTTTAACTGTGTTGTTCATAACACTACTCTTTTGTTGTTCATAACACTACTCTTTTAACTGTGTTGTTCATAACACTACTCTTTTAACTGTGTTGTTCATAACACTACTCTTTTAACTGTGTTGTTCATAACACTATTCTTTTAACTGTGTTGTTCATAACACTACTCTTTTAACTGTGTTGTTATAACACTACTCTTCATATTGATTTAATAATTACTCACCCACATGGGATTATCTCTTCTAGGTGCATATGAATGGGCTAGGAATACACTAAAAGATCACTGGAATGATAAACGTGAATATCTCTACACTAGACAAGAATTATCGGAGTCCTCTACTCACGATGATCTCTGGAATGCTGCTCAGGTTTGTTTAAATCAATATATTCTATTGGGAGGTACTGTTATGGTAGTTAGTTTAACCCCTTTCTAAGCTGTATTCGGTTACAAATTTACATTGTGTCAATGGATGGTAGTGTCTAACAGATAGTTAGATAATTGATTCTTAACATGACATCCTTTGCTTGGTTATATTGAGCAAATGGTGGCTGTGGGTCCAGTTTGATCATCGCATGAAAGTCTGGTTACCTTCAATAAGTCTTCTTCCTTCACATGTTATTCCTTTCTAGCCAGTTGTAAATGGGTATGTAATTATCTGACCACTTGAGAAATTTGGGTAACCTTGAAAAGTCATATTTGCGCATAAATCCTCTCTAACCAGCTGTAAATGGGTAGGGATAATTTAAGAATATGCTTGGAAAGATGTATGGCCGAAGTTATAATCATTGTAAGCGTAGTTATTTCTTTTTCTTTCTCTCCAATAAATCTGAGTTTCATTCACCTGTGTTGTTATAACACTAATATTTTAACTGTGTTGTTCATTACACTACTCTTTTAACTGTGTTGTTCATAACACTACTCTTTTAACTGTGTTGTTCATAACACTACTCTTTAACTGTGTTGTTCATAACACTACTCTTTTAACTGTGTTGTTCATAACACTACTCTTTTAACTGTGTTGTTCATAACACTACTCTTTAACTGTGTTGTTATAACACTACTCTTTTAACTGTGTTGTTTATAACACTACTCTTTTAACTGTGTTGTTATAACACTACTCTTTTAACTGTGTTGTTCATAACACTACTCTTTTAACTGTGTTGTTTATAACACTACTCTTTTAACTGTGTTGTTCATAACACTACTCTTTAACTGTGTTGTTCATAACACTACTCTTTTAACCGTGTTGTTCATAACACTACTCTTTTAACCGTGTTGTTCATTACACTACTCTTTTAATTGTGTTGTTCATAACACTACTCTTTTAACTGTGTTGTTCATAACACTACTCTTTAACTGTGTTGTTATAACAATACTCTTTTAACTGTGTTGTTCATAACACTAATCTTTCACCTGTGTTGTTATAACACTACTCTTTTAACTGTGTTGTTCATAACACTACTCTTTTAACTGTGTTGTTCATAACACTACTCTTTTAACTGTGTTGTTCATAACACTACTCTTTAACTGTGTTGTTCATAACACTACTCTTTAACTGTGTTGTTATAACACTACTCTTTTAACTGTGTTGTTCATAACACTATAACTGTGTTGTTCATAACACTACTCTTTAACTGTGTTGTTCAGAACACTACTCTTTAACTGTGTTGTAATAACACTACTCTTTAACTGTGTTGTTATAACACTACTCTTTTAACTGTGTTGTTCATAACACTACTATTTTAACTGTGTTGTTCATAACACTACTCTTTTAACTGTGTTGTTCATAACACTACTTTTTAACTTTGTTGTTCATAACACTACTCTTTTAACTGTGTTGTTCATAACACTACTCTTTAACTGTGTTGTTCATAAAACTACTCTTTAACTGTGTTGTTATAACACTACTCTTTTAACTGTGTTGTTCATAACACTATAACTGTGTTGTTCATAACACTACTCTTTAACTGTGTTGTTCATAACACTACTCTTTAACTGTGTTGTAATAACACTACTCTTTAACTGTGTTGTTATAACACTACTCTTTTAACTGTGTTGTTCATAACACTACTATTTTAACTGTGTTGTTCATAACACTACTCTTTTAACTGTGTTGTTCATAACACTACTTTTTAACTTTGTTGTTCATAACACTACTCTTTTAACTGTGTTGTTCATAACACTACTCTTTAACTGTGTTGTTCATAACACTACTCTTTAACTGTCTTGTTATAACACTACTCTTTTAAATGTGTTGTTCATAACACTACACTTTTAACTGTGTTGTTCATAACACTACTCTTTTAACTGTGTTGTTCATATCAAGACTCATTTAACTGTGTTGTTCATAATACGACTCTTTTAACTGTGTTGTTATAACACGACTCTTTTAACTGTGTTGTTCATAACACTACTGTTTTAACTGTGTTGTTCATAACACGACTCTTTTAACTGTGTTGTTATAACACTACTCTTTTAACTGTGTTGTTATAACATAACTCTTTTAACTGTGTTGTTATAACACGACTCTTTTAACTGTGTTGTTCATAACACTACTCTTTTAACTGTGTTGTTCATAACACTACTCTTTAACTGTGTTCTTATGATTGAATACTTGCTGGTCTTTTTGAGATGATCTAAGTTCGGTTTTCTAGAAATTAACAGAATTTATAAATATCACCCCTGATGTTTTCACATGGGAAATCATGGCAAAATTTGATGCATTACCAGTCTTTCTCAGATAACCAATCTACATAATATTGAAGCAGGGATTTGTGTTTTGTTGATGATTGTGTTTTAATACTTGCAATATCTTGGTATTTAATAATATAAAGTCACTGAATTTTAATATGATGATATCAACTCTATATAAGATTTATTAATTTTAGTACCAGCTAGTAACAGAGGGTAAAATGCATGGATTTCTAAGGATGTACTGGGCTAAGAAAATATTAGAGTGGACAGAGAATCCTGAAGTAGCCTTAAAGGATAGTATTTATTTGAATGATAAATATTCTATGGATGGTCGAGACCCTAATGGTTATGTTGGTAAGTATAGTACTAGTTGGCAGTCAAATAGATATGGCCCTCTAAATTTTCATCTCTAACTTTGTAACATCTGTACAATGTTAAATGATTTATTACAATATTTAGCGAACTGCATCAAGTATCTTTATTTTATAAGGCTTTTTAAAAAGTTTTGTAAATAGAGCAATTTAATTTGATTTGATAGTATGCTACCAAATACAGACAATTGTTGCCAACCAACAAAACCTATAGTGCTGTCAAGGGCTCTGATTGTCTTTATTTGTTAGCATCAAATCAAAACAAACAGCTGCATTCCATGATACAAAATAAAGAGCCTAATTATGTCAAGGTAGTAGGCACAGTTCATTTTTTATATAGGAATGGATTTTACAAAAATGACATAATTATGGTAATGGAAAATATCCCAGAGAGCTAATGTTAATTCAGTTTTCTTATTTCTATGTGTTTTGTTTGAACGTTCTTTGAACACTATTTCAACATTTATAGTATCTTTATCTATTTGTAGGTTGTATGTGGTCTATATAATATATTTATCTATTTGTAGGTTGTATGTGGTCTATATAATATATTTATCTATTTGTAGGTTGTATGTGGTCTATATAATATATTTATCTATTTGTAGGTTGTATGTGGTCTATATAATATATATTATCTATTTGTAGGTTGTATGTGGTCTATATAATATATTTATCTATTTGTAGGTTGTATGTGGTCTATATAATATATTTATCTATTTGTAGGTTGTATGTGGTATATATAATATATTTATCTATCTGTAGGTTGTATGTGGTCTATATAATATATTTATCTATTTGTAGGTTGTATGTGGTCTATATAATATATTTATCTATTTGTAGGTTGTATGTGGTCTATATAATATATTTATCTATTTGTAGATTGTATTTAGTCTATATAATATATTTATTTGTAGGTTGCATGTGGTCTATATAATATATTTATTTGTAGGTTGTATGTGGTCTATATAATATATTTATCTATTTGTAGGTTGAATGTAGTCCAATAGTATATTCATCTATTTGTAGGTTGTATGTAGTCTATATAACATATTTATCTATTTGTAGGTTGTATGTGGTCTATATAATATAGTTATCTATTTGTAGGTTGTATGTGGTCTATATAATATATTTATCTATTTGTAGGTTGAATGTAGTCTATATAATATATTTATCTATTTGTAGGTTGTATGTGGTCTATATAATATATTTATCTATTTGTAGGTTGTATGTGGTCTATATAATATATTTGTCTATTTGCAGTTTGTATGTGGTCTATATAATATATTTATCTATTTGTAGGTTGTATGTAGTCTATATAATATATTTATCTATTTGTAGGTTGTATGTGGTCTATATAATATATTTATCTATTTGTAGGTTGTATGTGGTCTATATAATATATTTATTTATTTGTAGGTTGTATGTGGTCTATGTAATATATTTATCTATTTGTATGTTGTATGTGATCTATATGATATATTCATCTATTTGTATGTTGTATGTGATCTATATAATATATTTATCTATTTAAAGATTGTATGTGGTCTATATACATATTTATCTATTTGTAGGTTGTATGTGGTCTATATAATATATTTATCTATTTGTAGGTTGTATGTGGTCTATATAATATATTTATCTATTTGTAGGTTGTATGTGGTCTATATAATATATTTATCTATTTGTAGGTTGTATGTGATCTATATAATATATTTATCTATTTGTAGGTTGTATGTGGCCTTTATAATATATTTATCTATTTGCAGTTTGTATGTGGTCTATATAATATATTTATCTATTTGTAGGTTGAATGTGGTCTATATAATATATTTATCTATTTGTAGGTTGTATGTGGTCTATATAATATATTTATCTATTTGTAGGTTGAATGTGGTCTATATAATATATTTATCTATTTGTAGGTTGAATGTGGTCTATATAATATATTTATCTATTTGTAGGTTGTATGTGGTCTATATAATATATTTATCTATTTGTAGGTTGTATGTGGTCTATATAATATATTTATCTATTTGTAGATTGTATGTAGTCTATATAATATATTTATTTGTAGGTTGCATGTGGTCTATATAATATATTTATTTGTAGGTTGTATGTGGTCTATATAAGATATTTATCTATTTGTAGGTTGAATGTAGTCCAATAGTATATTTATCTATTTGTAGGTTGTATGTAGTCTATATAACATATTTATCTATTTGTAGGTTGTATGTGGTCTATATAATATATTTATCTATTTGTAGGTTGTATGTGATCTATATAATATATTTGTCTATTTGCAGTTTGTATGTGGTCTATATAATATATTTATCTATTTGTAGGTTGTATATAATCTATATAATATATTTATCTATTTGTAGGTTGTATGTGGTCTATATAATATATTTATCTATTTGTAGGTTGTATGTAGTCTATATAATATATTTATCTATTTGTATGTTGTATGTGATCTATATAATATATTTATCTATTTAAAGATTGTATGTGGTCTATATACATATTTATCTATTTGTAGGTTGTATGTGGTCTATATAATATATTTATCTATTTGTAGGTTGTATGTGATCTATATAATATATTTATCTATTTGTAGGTTGAATGTGGTCTATATAATATATTTATCTATTTGTAGGTTGAATGTGGTCTATGTAATATATTTATCTTTTTGTAGGTTGTATGTGGTCTATATAATATATTTATCTATTTGTATGTTGTATGTGGTCTATATAATATATTTATCTATTTGTAGGTTGTATGTGGTCTATATAATATATTTATCTATTTGTAGGTTGTATGTGGTCTATATAATATATTTATCTATTTGTAGGTTGTATGTGGTCTATATAATATAATTATCTATTTGTAGGTTGTATGTGGTCTTTATTATATATTTATCTATTTGTAGGTTGTATGTGGTCTATATAATATATTTATCTATTTGTAGGTTGAATGTGGTCTATATAATATATTTATCTATTTGTAGGTTGAATGTGGTCTATATAATATATTTATCTATTTGTAGGTTGTATGTGGTCTATATAATATATTTATCTATTTGTAGGTTGTATGTGGTCTATATAATATATTTATCTATTTGTAGATTGTATGTAGTCTATATAATATATTTATTTGTAGGTTGCATGTGGTCTATATAATATATTTATTTGTAGGTTGTATGTGGTCTATATAAGATATTTATCTATTTGTAGGTTGAATGTAGTCCAATAGTATATTTATCTATTTGTAGGTTGTATGTGGTCTATATAATATATTTATCTATTTGTAGGTTGTATGTGGTCTATATAATATATTTATCTATTTGTAGGTTGTATGTGGTCTATATAATATATTTATCTATTTGTAGGTTGTATGTGGTCTATATAATATATTTATCTATTTGTAGGTTGTATGTGGTCTATATGTGGAGTACATGATCAAGGTTGGAAAGAAAGGCCAATATTTGGTAAAATTAGATACATGAATTATCAAGGATGTAAGAGAAAATTTGATGTAGCTGCTTTCGTGAGAAAATATAAAGTGAAAAAGCCATTGCCGAATATCTTCAATAAAAAATGAGAAATAAAAATTGTTGTTATTACTGTGAGGGTTATGTTAAAGGGTATTTTTTATATAAAAAAAGTAAAAATGTTCATTGAGTCGTATTATATTTAAAGAGAGCTATTCCGATTATTCAATCAGCTTTTCAGTGATGAAGGTTGGCAGTGCTGACATGTAAAGGTGCTTAGTCCTTTGTTATCTTTTTTTTTTGATAAATGAAATATGGACATTGTGAAATTGCGTCCTCCAGTTCCTTCCATATTGACTCAGATGTTCTGTTATACAGTTTGATTGTGATTTTTTCTCTTTAAGAAATACCGAACCAAATTTTATGGTATACTACTCCTATGTTTTATTACACACGACGTTTCAACAATCTACATTTTCATCATCAGGTGAAATGAAAAAATTATAATACAAGAAGGTATACAGAAAATAAACAATAGCAACAATTAATAAAGGATAAGTGGGTGTGGCAATAAGCAGTCATTTTCTGTATATATACCTTCTTGTATTATAATTTTCTCATTTCACCTGATGATGACAATGTAGATTGTTGAAACGTTGTGTGTGATAAAACCTAGGAGTAGTATACCATAAAATTTTGTTTGTTATTTCATGTGATCTCTACCCCTAAATGTCGCTGAAAGATTTTCTCTTTAAGAGAGTGCATTATGAAAGGCAATCACTTTACTGGTTAACAACATACTTAAAGCTATCCTGTTGATATTAAAAAAAAAATTTATTAAAGCTTAACTTAACCAATAAAGAACTTTCACAAAAGGAACCCGTTTCAAGTAAATGAGACGAATCGTCTGAAGGTTGTCGACAAGTTGGTGGAATGTGACGACCAGTTAACTCTCAACCAGTTGACATGTCGACGAAGCGAACGGTATTCGTTATTTATACCCTCAATCTCGGGATGTGCCTCGACTGTTAACGCTTATATAATATCAAATTTCAAGGAACAATTATTTTCTGAGTATAGACCTATTCGAGATTCCAAACTCCATCCGTCAAATCCTAATCAGATGGACTCAGTCCAGTAAAACATACGAATTTAGTCTGTTCTATTTTTAGAAATCCTCTTTCTCCCTTCCTTTGGGGGTTTTTGCATGCCCATTTTTGACTAATTTTTGGTCTAGTTTTGAAATTTGATGTCTGAAATTACATTTTCTTTCAGAAGTTCTGTGATAATAATAAATTTAATTGGCGGAAGGTTATTTCTTAAAAAAAATGGTTTTGTGTGCAGTGACAGTCAAGCTCATGTTGATAAAATGTAGTGGTTTACTTTCATTTTGTTTAGTTCAAAATTTTCATGGTCATGCTATATTGAATTTTTGTACAGAAACCAAGTATTAGCCTGCCTTTCATGTGACATACAGGAAAGTTTTCAACGAGATTTCTGAGAAAAGTTATAGAAGGTTGAATTTTGTGATTTAACATGGAAATAGATGGCAAATGAATTGGTGGACTGAGTCCTGAATCAGATTATGAGAAAGGGAAATAACTCCATTATTTTCATTGAAGGGCTCTAGCCACCAATTCATTTGCCATCTATTTCCATGTTAAATCACGAAATTCAACCTGCTATAACTTTTCCCAGAAATCTGGTTGAAAACTTTCCAATATGTCACATGGAAGCCTGGCCAGTACATGGTTTCTGTACAATAATTCAATATAGCATGACCTAGTCCGAAACTTGCTGACTCTATTCCCAGCCTCTGATAAGTATTTGGGCAGATATGGCTGGGGGAAAGTCAGATAAACTAGGCACCTAAAACTTGGGATTGTCCGCACCTCCGTGGGTGTGGGGTTTTTAAACGCGTTTCCATACCTCGAATCCACCAAACCTCGATTTATTTGGAAAGAAGAATGTTTTTGTAGTTCAATCATACCATCATTATCCCCCTACACCACTCATGCTACACATATGGCTGCGTCATAAAAAATAATATAGAACGGACTACATATACAATCATTTGCATAAAATGTTTTACTGGACTGAGTCCTGAAGTAGAAAAAAAAAAAACGTGGATCTACATCATGGAGAATGCGCCAGGTGTAGATAAGGAGGTTGCCTTCCATGACTATATCACAACTACCTGGGTTATGATGCCAGATTTCCCATCTATCTTTGGAACCATAACAACACAGTCGGGCCCCGCACCAACAACAATTTAGAGGGATTTCACAATCGGCTAACCAAAAGGTTACCCATGATCATCCAACTATTTTCAACTTCATATCCACAATAAAGAAAGTTGAAATGGCCGGAAGGGCGAAGTTAAACATACTTTGATGGTGCCGTTAGATGTAAATGTAAACGACGAGTTTATAGGGAAATTGACAATAAGTTGGGACGATTAAAGAACCAATTGGTCAGTCAAGAAAAGACTATTTTGGAATATTTTGATTCAGTTGGTCATATGATGAAACTTAATTGATTTCTATGAATAAATTTCTAAAGTGCTTTAATACTATGGGAGTGGATATTCGCCACCCGGGTGGCAAATAGCTTAGAGCGATACATTTGGCTATTCGCCACCCGAGTGGCAGAAAAAATCTCTATATATTCATGAAATAGCATCACTTTTGTTATACCTGTTTTAACAGTAGCAAATTAGCCACCTCTGACTAATTTTAAATGGATTTTGTCAAGTTCAGAGAAGACAGTTCTAATATAAATTGAATTTATTGCAATGAAATGAAAAAAGAGATTCCACCATTTTGTTTATACGAGATTAGCATACATCCCAAAAGGTCCTAGTGTTATGAAATTTAGCTTCCCCTGTAGGCCTACATAATAATGTGATCTATATAATATATTTATCTATTTGCAGGTTGTATGTGGTCTATATAATATATTTATCTATTTGTAGGTTGTATGTGGTCTATATAATATATTTATCTATTTGCAGGTTGTATGTGGTCTATATAATATATTTATCTATTTGTAGGTTGCATGTGATCTTTATGATATATTCATCTATTTGCAGGTTGTATGTGGTCTATATAATATATTTATCTATTTGTAGGTTGTATGTGACCTATATAATATATTTATCTATTTGTAGGTTGCATGTGATCTATATGATATATTCATCTATTTGTAGGTTGTATGTGATCTATATAATATATTTATCTATTTGTATGTTGTCTATATAATATATTTATCTATTTGTAGGTTGTATTTGATCTATATAATATATTTATCTATTTGTAGGTTGTATGTGGCCTATATAATATATTTAATTTTGGGAGTTTTAAAAAAATTTTTGATTGCTTAAATAAATTCTTCTATTTGGGTTTGAAGGATTATTAATTAAATCTTTTTGGGTTCAGGAATTAAAAAAGAGGTGATGTGGCATATTTTTTTTTTTGGGGGGGGCTTTTAAATTTTTATTTTTTGTATTTTTTCAAAAAATTTTTATCTATGATTTAGGGTTTTTTAATTACCTATGGGCCCTTAGGGTCAATTAATTTTTTTTTAAATTTATTAGCCCAAAATTTTTACATTTTTTGGGGCCTTTTAAAATTAGGGGTTTTTGCTTCCCCTTGTGGTTCTTTTGATTTTTTTTCTTTTTGGGTGGTTCTTTAAAAAATACCCCATGTTTTTAAAAAAAATGTTGGAAATTTTTCATTAAAACTGTAAAAATAAAGGCTTTTTTTCCCCCAAAATTGGGGTAATGAAAAGGGAACCTTAGGGTAAAAAACTTGTGATCATTAAAATTTTCGGGGGGGGATTTTTTTGTTTTTTATTTTGGGGGAATGTCATTTGGGAAGATGAATGATTTTTCCAAGGGGCGGAAAAAATTTTCCCCAAAAGGGTATTTGTTTTTTTTTTACTGTATTCCCCCTTTACCCAAACCCCGTCTCCTAGGGTAAAATTTTTTAAGGTTTCCCGGGTTTTTAATTTTGGGTAATTAATGCCCTTGTGAAGATTACCCCTTATCAATTTTCGGGGTTTTCCGAAAATTTTTAAACAAAAATTGGGAAAACAAATTTGGTTTTTCCCCTTTCCCCAAGGCCTGGGTGAAAATTAATTTGCCCACCAAAATTTTTCCCCAACGTTTTTTCACGCCTTTTGGCGGGGCCAAAACTATAACCCCTTGGGCTTTTAAAATTTTTTCTTGGGGTGGTAAAAAAAAGGTTACGGGTGAGACAAAAAAAATAGGGGTTTTGGTTTTTTTATTTTAGAAAATTTAAGCCCTGGGGGCCAATTTGGCCCCAAATTTAAAGGGTTCGAAATTTTGGGGGGGTTTTATGAAGTAACCCAATCTTTTCCAAAGGGTCTAAAATTTTCAGGGAAAAATTTGTGGGGTTTTTGGTAAGTAAGGGCCCCCCCAGGGGTTTAAAAAAGGTTTTTTGGTTTTTTTGGTATCAAGGGGCCTTTGAAGAAAAACCCAAGATTTTTTCTGGGTCCGAATATGTTTCACTTTAAAATTGTGGAAACGGGGGGAAATTAAGGGTACGGGGGAATTAACCGCAGGGGGAACAATGACTGGTTGGTTTTGGAAAAAAAACAAGAACTGGCATAAAAAAAATGGGTACAAGGGGTGGAAAAGAAGGTGTACGGGGGGAAGAATTAAAAGGTGGATATGATAGTAAAAAATGGTACTGGACAAAATTTTATACACGGGTGGAAGCATTGTGTCGGGGGGATAAAGTAAAAACCCCGGGGGTGGGGGCTAGGGGTAAAAAATGATAAAAAAAAAGGTACTGGTAAAAACGATTAAAAGGTGTACTGGTGGAAATGCGGGGTGGATATGATAGTAAACAAAAATTACTGGTACTAATTTATGATCACGGGTGGTAAAAACAAGTGGTGCACGGGGGGTTTAACCCAAGTTCTTAATGGGGGTGGAAAATGGGGGATAGTAAAACAAGGTACTGGACTAAATAGGGTAAAACGGATGGTAAAAACCAAGGGGGTAAAAAAGGTTATGGTGGTAAAAGATAGCAAACAAGACTACTGGACTAATATGATCCCGGGGTAAACATTGATTAAACAAGGTTAGGGGTGGTAAAGATAGAAACAAGACTACTGGCACTAAATAGGGTAAAACGGATGGTAAAAACCAAGGGGGAAAACAAGGTTATGGTGGTAAAAGATAGCAAAAAAGACTACTGGATTTAAATATGATAAAAGGGGGGTTTACTGTGGTAAAAAAAAAACCCAAATTGGTGGTTTTTGGGTCAAAACAAAATTCTTTTTTACAAATTATATCCCCCTTACCCCTTACTTAAAAATTTCCTTGGTTATTAAGTAAAAAAGAGTTTTGGTTTAAATATATACCCCCTTTAAAACCCCATTGAACAATTAGGGGGTAAAAATTTTTAGAAAAAAGACTTTTGGACAAAATATTACCCCCTTTAAAACCCCTTTTAAACCCCCCGAAAACCAAACTGTTTCCCCTTTTGGTTCTACGAAATCGTCTTGTTTACTATCATATACCCCCCTTACCCCTTAAATTACCACCCGTACACATTTTACCCCCCTTTGGGATCATTTTTAGTACCAGTACGTCTTGTTTACTATCAAAAAATTACCACCCATTTACACCTTACTTACCACCCGTACACAGTTTACCACCCTTGTATCATTTTTAGTACCATTTGTCTTGTTTACTATCATATACCCCCCTTACACCTTATTTACCACCCGTACAAAATTTTACCCCCGGGGATCATTTTTAGTACCAGTACGTCTTGTTTACTATCATTACCACCATTACACCTTTTTACCACCCGTACACACTGTTTACCCCCCTTTGGGATCATATTCAGTACCAGTACGTCTTGTTTACTATCAAAAAATTACCCACCCATTTACCCCTTTAAATTACCACCCGTACACAGTTTACCACCCTTGTATCATATTCAGTACCAGTCGTCTTGTTTACTATCATATACCACCATTACACCTTACTTACCACCCGTACACACTGTTTACCACCCTTGTATCATATTCAGTACCAGTACGTCTTGTTTACTATCATATACCACCATTACACCTTTTACCACCCGTACACATTCTTTACCACCCTTGTATCATATTCAGTACCAGTACGTCTTGTTTACTATCATATACCACCATTACAACTTGCTTACCACCCGTACACACTGTTTACGAACCCTTGTATCATATTTAGTACCAGTACGTCTTGTTTACTATCATATACCACCCACTTACGACCTTACACCTTACTTACCACCCCCCATGGGTCGGCTGGAGTAGGGCTAAAAACTAAAAAAAATCATATTCTGAACTAGTGATATATCTTGGGTCTAAATGCATGGAAAACGCGTTTCCGAGACACAAATTTTCAAAATTTCCCAGGGGAGGACCCTCGGATCCCCACGCCTACTGGATGGAGAGAACCCCCGCAACCCCGTAGCCCACCCAGTTTCGAAACCGTTCCCGACGGCCCTGGGATTCTTAATCTAGGATAAACATGTCTATGCAGCCTGTTAGTCTACTTGTACTTATATAACTTAGCATTACATAGAGGACCTATTCACGAAACTAACTCCTATTTAGAGCTGCGAAAGTATCGAGAAGAATGATGGTCTGGCATCTAGGATGAAGGTCTAAGAAAGTCATTGGCCGAAGCGTGAAAATGGTCTATTGTTAGACTATCTACTACATGTATGTTAATACCATAGATTATATATAGAAACTATATATAACTAACTCTATGGACGATACTAAATTTCATAGAAGAATTCGAAAAAGGTATGGTGGGCAATTGACTTAGCACCGGTTGGCTATAAATAGCTATCCAATGGGGCGTTGATTATCAATTATAAGTACGAGTTATTTTCGTATTTTGTTCTTAAAGGAATCGCAAATCAGTGTGTATACTGGACATATAAAAGCATTAAATGCCTGTTACATTATAATCTTCACAGATTATAATGCCAGTCTTCAGAGGAATAAGAGTTTTAAAAACGGGTGGCAAATAAAAAATAAGGGTGGCGAATAATTGTTTGCCAACCGGGTGGCGAATATCCTCGGCCTAATACTATATTTTTTGAAAAAAATTTTTTTATTGTTGTTAATATTGAGTGTTTATATTACTGAGATTGAGATTAAAGAATACTATTGTCTATATAATGGATTATGTCCATGTCTCTATAGGGGTACAGCTAAGGATTAAAGATGCACTGAACCATAAATAATTAATTATGAGTAATGGGAGTAGGCCTAGACCCTTGCAAAGTGATTTTTCATTTTGTCATAGACTCTTCGTCTGCTTTGTTGTAAAAACAGTCATTTGAACAGAACAAAATCAAATATTCCAAGCCCAAAACTGGCTTATTCTTTACCAGTTACCTATGTGCGCTCAAGACGAAGTCATGTACTAAATAATTTTTAAAACAGAATGGTTTCAGAATAAACTGTGCACGAAATACACATAAAAACAAGTTCGGTTTCATTTTAATTTTTCCTGAATTTCCATAAACCAGTTTATCTCATGTAAGAGTTGTTGCGATTGTTGAATTGTTTGAAAGTTGTTCCACCTTGATTGAGATCCATTTGAGCCGTATCCTTTTACGGATGGGTAGATCTTAGCTTATGTGTCATGTTAAGTTAGAGCTGTTTATTGCAGCAGCCATGTTTGTTGTCGTCGAATGCGGATTGATCTGTTGTTGATATTTGTAAAAGGGGGGGGGGGGGGTTATTATTTCATTAATATTTATATGACATTTATATGTTATTTTACTTTTACCATACAGTAATATTGCATGTTTTCTTCAAGAAGAACAACATCGATTGATGATATTTTACTTTAACGCCAAACATTAAGTACGTCGAAGAAACTTATTAATTAACGTAGTTACATAAGCAATTTTTTTTATGTTACTCTGTATGTCATTTTTTTGCAAGTGAGACGTGTTTTTGGAGTGTTTTGTTATTTACAAGCGTGTCCCTTTCTTTTCCTCACGAAATGACGATATTATATAGAAGTTATTCAAAGTGTTTTTTTAAAGTAAAAACAAAGTAAATTTGTCGTATTTTCTGCATACAACTGGTTTTTTATCGCGATATTAAATCAAATTTTAACACTGATGTAGTATTATTTGAGTAATTCAGTTTTTTTTAAATAACCAAAAGAAATAGGTCGTTTCTCCCAACAGTACATTAAATTAAGCCCTAGTATAGTGGTATAGCCGTAGTTGTCTATTGATAGAGGTCTCGTTCATTGAGCCGCTCATTCATACTTTGTGTGAGGCGGGCTATTCAAAAACTCTATTGTATTAGTGTGGTGTGACCCACTTTTTTTTATATGTCGGTCTTAAAATAATATTCAAGCAATCAATAGTTTTTTTGTTTTTGTTTTTTAAATGAAATAATACAATCCATACTCTCGAAATTCATTTAGAATTAAAAAATTGGTTTTTTCAATAATTATTCGATAAACAAATCTTCGAACTGACTCGTCTAAAGGTAGTCTCCTTTTTGCGAATGAATGGTCAATTTAAACTATCTCACACTTGTTTGAAGGATTTTTAACCCCAAGCTATGTTAACTACTATTGTCCAAAATCGGAAATGGATTCCCGCGTTTTATTCCACGTTTTGTGTTCGTAAATCGATTTATCTGGTTGGTTGAAAATCGTGAATGGAAAACATTTTTTTCCATGACGACTCCAATCTAGATTTTAATTGTTGTCTTTCTTACGAAAAGAGTATAAATTACCCAGCGTCATCCCAATATCGCCATTTCTACTTTTTAACTGGACACACGAGGTAAGGTTTTTTGTTATGTTTTTTTTCCGTAAGGCGTTTTAACACATAAAAATACGCCTATGATTTAATGATTATGTTTTTTCCAATAAAAGATATATCACGAATGTGGATTTATCTTTCTTTGGAAAAAATAAATAAAAATGTTTTGGTTTATTTGTCCTCGTCGGATTTCAAAAAATTCAAAAGGAGAGGAAACCCTGTTTTTTTCTAAAATGGGTCTGCTGAACACTAATTTTTTTTATTATGTACTTTAGATGAAAAAAGTAAATCCAAAATCGTAACAATCAAAAAACACTATGGATAGTGAGGATAAAATGCTTTTGAGGGCCCTTATGGACTTCGAGGAGGGTCTAAGTAATGACGACAATCAGTTATGGTCTAGCCTCTTTGAAGGTGAAATTGAACATTTTCGATCAAATAGAGGTAGGTATTTTCTGTATGCGTGTGTGCTTTTTGTTTTTTATACGCCCCTTTTTCCCTTTTTTTATCGAAAATTCGTCAAATTCAGCTTGTGGGCGCGATACAGGCCACAATTTTTGTCCAATCTTTTCGAAACTTGGTATGAGTCTCTATCATCATATAATCTCGGTTCCTTTCGAAAACCAGCTTTCTGACTTTTACGGTTGGTGAGTTATGCCCTCTTTTTTTTTAGCGAAACTTCGTCAAATTCAGCTTGTGGGTGCGATACAGGCCACAATTTTTTTCTGATCTTTTCGAAACTTGGTAGGTGTCTTTGTCATCATAAAATCTCGGTTCCTTTCGAAAATCAGCTTTCTGACTTTTACGGTTGGTGAGTTATGCCCCCTTTCTTAGCGAGAATTCGTCAAATTCAGCTTGTGGGTGTGATACAGGCTACAATGTTTATCCAAACATTTTTATATGCCCACATATAATGTGGACGTATATTGCGGTTGACCCTGTCTATCCGGATGTCCGTCCGTCCGTCCACAATTGCTTGTGGCCACAATAGAGACCACAGTTTTCATCTGATTTCAATGAAACTTAGTATGCTTGTTCATATTGATGAGATCGTGGTTGGGTTCGAATTTCATGAAATTTCGATCATTGGTTCCTGGCTTTCTGACTTTTTTGCTGTTGGTGTTTTGCTCACCAAAAAAAATTTGCTGCTGGTGGGCGTATAGCCTTTTGGGCGTCCGCTCATTTGAAATTATTATTACTATTGTTATTATTGAGATGTGGTTAGTTACCCCCCCCCCCCTGTATTCTCATTTATTCATATATAAAGCCATATCTGACCGGTAATACTTAGATAGATAGAAGACTTAGATGTTTTAATGACTGGTAAGCTTCATTTCCCTCTAACCAATAAGGCTACGCAACGCAACAATATGTTGGATTTAATTTTTTTTCTTTTTATTAAAACATAAAAGGTAATACACGTATCAGACGAAAGGGATGTCATTCCGCCCACGCCCGATTCACCGGATCTTTCCCCAAATACAAGGTAATTAATTTTTTTATTTTGATAAGATTCGAATGAGTGCGAAAAGAGGGACAGATTATATATATATATATTATTTTTAAAAAAAAAGATAAAAATAAATGAGGTGATGGGATTAATATGTTAATAAAAACAAAAAACTAAATAATAAACCTCATTTTTATTTATTGTCTAGCCAATATCATCGCCAATTGTAATTTCGAGTGTCGTGGGGGTGAAGGAAGATTGCGTTGATCAGGTAAATTGAAAATATTTTTCACTGCTGAGAATCACCGTAAATTACCATCTAACTTTTTATTTGTATTGTTGGATGCCTTAAGGCGATACTTTGGTTTTTACAATTTTACTATCATTATTTTTGCAACGTTTCTCTTTTTTTCGTTTTAGCCAATGGATGCGTTTAGGAGATACTTTGGTTTTTCTCCTGTGTCGCAGGACGAATGGACCCCTCCTAATATTCTCAGTCTCATTGAGATGATAGGGGTTCCCGGTCCGGAAGCTGCGATAGAGGATCTTGTATCGAAAAGGTTATTGGACCATTTTTAAAAAAAAAAAATTTCTTTTTATATTGAAAAGATCGAGGGTGGTCAAGAAGATCTTTTCACCCTGCAAACAGTGCGGAGAGGGTTTCAGCTAAGTTTAACTTTTACGTTTGACGATAGGGTTCAAGTTTCACTTCATCTACGTCCCTCATCGGAGAGGCGGTGGAAAGAGAGTCAGTCCTCGGAGGGGGCTGGATGTAGATTATCTGCAATCCAAAATTGGGCGTACGCTTTTGGCTCCGGCTAAAACTGATCGTCGTCTCCAGATATGTTGTGCCATGTCGATCATTTTAGGGATTAATGAGTGCGACAGGAACAAACTTAACCTTACACTAGCTGTTAAGGAGGAATATTTCTGTACGCTAAAAATCCCCGAAGAAACCCTCTCCAACTTAGGCGTGCAATTGATCTGTGTTATGCAGCCAACGTCGATACCGCTTCCCCGTGTGGTATCATCGAATGGCGTAAATTTCAAGAGGTGTTGAAAGAGGAATACAAAATTTATGTATACGATTATAATTCGGACTATGAGGAAGTTTTCGAGGGCGACTCATGTTCGGATACTATTCCTATGAGACTCCTCTTGGAAGATGAGCATTTTTACTTCATCATATTAATGCATAGCCTTTTTAATAAATATTTCATTTACGAAAGAACACAAGTGCATAAAACACTGCTATAGGTGTAAAACGTCTTGTGGCGAAAAATATCAGAAATGTGCTGATTCTAATCGCTCCTTTAAAGGGCAGGAATGTTTCGACAATCACAAAACTACGAAAGACAAAGGCTCCGTCTGTGAAAGGTTCGTTGCGTGTGGTATTTGTTTGAAAGGTTCGTTGCGTGTGGTATTTGTTACGCCACTATGTGATCACGTTTGTGGTGAAAAAAAGTGTAGCACATGCTCCATGAAAGTACACGCAAACCATAAATGCTATCTACAACGTCTCGAACCTGATCAGACAGAGTTTAGGTTTTACGATTTCGAAACGTTTTTAGAAGAAGATAATATACACGTGCCTTGCCTCTGTATCGCCCACAGAGTTTGCCGTGATTGTCTTTCTCTCCCTTTAAACGAGCATGTGATGTTTTGCATGTGCCTCTTCTAATCCCGTTAGGGAGTTTGTATTTTACGGTGAAAGCTGTTTACGAGAGTTTTGCGAGTGGTTTTTGGAAACGGAAGAAATCGAGAAAGTAAGTGAAAACTCTAGGAAACGGCATAAAGTGTCAGAACGCAAACATAGAGATGCCCGCTAATAGCCCACAATGCGAGCGGGTTCGATTTACAATTCGTTATAAAAATTTTATGTTCAGAAACTAATCTAAACCCTAAACTCGTGGGGGTGGGTACAAAAATTTCTTCCATGAGCATCGGGGAAAACATGAAATTTTTAGATTCTTTCAAATTTATATCGATTCCATTGAAAAAAATTTCATCGACTTTTATGTTACCCGTATGTAAAGGTACATTCCTTTAATCAGCGTACGTTGGAATATATTGGGCCATTGCCGGCTTTTTCTTATTACGATACACGTAGCCTGTCATCTAAGGGGGTGGATTAATTACGTTTTTGGTATAAACAGAGGCAAGGAATTGATCACTTTGACACTCGAAAGGAACTCATAGAGTATTGTCGAGACGACGTTAATCTCTTAAGATTAGGTAGTGGAGCTTATCTGACGCTCTTTGACGGTTTAACCGCTATTCTGGCGTTTCATACCAGTTCGACTATAGCTAGCTTAGCTATGAGGACGCATCGGACCAATTTTCAACCAAATTTGACTATTGCTACAACTCAACCTTCCGGATTCGTGTAAAGCGCGTAAACATAGTTTATTGGCCTTGCGATATTTGCAATATTTAGAGCATACGGAAAACATACAAATTCAACACGCTAGAAATGGGGGTGAACATCGCGTGCAATCATTGTCTGTCGACGGCTATTATTTTTGCCCTTTTTCGAACCAAACATTGTCATTGAGATATTTGGTTGCGTTTTTCACGGATGAATTCTTTGTCAAAAGAATCGCGAAAGGGAACACCCTTATAACGACAAAACAATGGACAATCTGAGAACATCAAGCGCGCACTCTTCGTCTCGAAAAGGCAAATTTGAAAACGCGTATGATTTGGGAATGCGAGATCAAGTTGATACAAAAATCTGACGCCTATAAGGCATTTGAACGGGATGTGCCAACTTTAAAAGAACCTTTAGAAGTCCGAGACTCATTTTACGGGGGGAGGGTCAACGCTTTACGCCTTTACAAAGCCGCGGAAAACGGCGAAGAAATTTTATATAAAGACATAACCTCGCTATTTTCTTAGGTCAATAAGACGAAGAGATACCCCATAGGTCACCCGAAAGTGATATTGAACAATTTTGAAAATTTAAAAAATTATTTAGGTTTTATAAAGTGCTCCATTTTACCACCCCAAAATTTATATATTCCCGTGTTCCCTTTGAGGTATAACAGGAAAAATGTTTTCCCTTTATGCGCAACGTGTGCTACCAGACAGCAAACAGTAAAGTTGCGAACATCTGAACAATTATTGTTTGGTACGTGGTTCAGCGAGGAAATTCTCGTTGCCATCCGAAAAGGTTACATAGTCAAAGACGTCTACGAAGTGCACCACTATGAGCATACTCGACAATACAACCCCGATAAAAGCATTGATCAAAAAGCCACGGAAGACACCTAAAAGCAATCTCACGGCTGAAGGGGGCGATATTCCCGAGGAGGTGCTATACAAACTTCTCCCGGAAAAAGACCTCTTAAGCGATTACATCAACCTCTTTCTAAAAATTAAAACGGAGGCATCGGGGTGGCCCGTTGAATTAGACCCCAAGTACGACCTCTGCGAAGACTTGGGCAGTTGTACGCATATAGATTGGGTTTTGGTAAATAAAGAGAGAGATTGCTTTATAGAGGAGTTCCTGGCGAGGGAGCACATTCAATTGGAGAAGTAAAAGATTGCCTTTAACCCCTCCCTTCGTTTTATCAGTAAACTATTTTAAAATTATTATGGGGAAAGTTTGCGGAACGGATGGAGCATAGGAATCAATTAGTGGTCATTTCCTCGGCTAAAAATTTTTACGACCTAATCTATCATGATAAGAAAAAGGTGGTAAATATCGAAATTTTGAATGATAAAAAAGTTTTAGTGGCGTATCGGGACGACCCCCTGACCTGTAGAATACCTCCCCACGTCAATGTCCCCATTGGATCCATTACTACAGCGTACGGTCGTTTGGAATTGTATAGGTATTTGGATTTGTTAAACGAACGCGTTTTATATTTTGACACAGATTCGATTATCTATACCCAACGACCGGGGGAGGAAACGATTCCCAGTGGAAGATATCTCGGCGATTTTACCGACGAGATACCAAAGGGGTCTTCCATTGTGGAGTTTTGTTCTACAGGACCGAAAAGCTACGCCCTGAAAATTTTGAATCGTAAAAACGGTAATATAGACTACGTCGTGAAATCTAAGGGAGTTACCTTAAACGAAGACGCGGCAAAATTAATCAATTTCGACTCTATGTTTAAAATGATACGAAATCAGTCTATGTCTGTGCACGTCACTTATCCAAATAGTTTTCACAGAACTCGCGATTTCACCGTTTTCATGAAAGATCGCTCCAAAACTTTGAAATTTAGATACGATAAACGTGTACAGTTACACGACAAAACGTATCGCTCAATTCCCTACGGGTACAAGGGGCACTTGTTATAACTTTATTATTTCACTTTTTTGTCTCCCCCTACCCCCTTTTTTTTGTAAAGCGAGACATGTTTCTTTTTTTCTATGTAAAATATGTTTCAACTTTTAATGGGGTGTGTGTATATATATATATAGTATTATCGTGCAATTTTTTTTATGTATTTGATGTTTTTTTATTTGTATCTTATTGATCTAATAATTTGTAATCAAATTTTGTAAAAAATAAATTGTGTTTCGTTAATTTTGTATATCAATAATGAAAACGCGATTTTTTTGAGAAAAAAATATTGTAATTTACAATTTGTTTTTTTTTGTTTTTTTTCACCATGATTTTGTAATCAAAATTTTTTTTTAAATATTAGTAGTGAACAAAAAAAAAATATATAATAAAACACATTTTGTTTGCCTTTTACAGCCTTTTTATTGATATCGTAATCTAAATCTACTGGTTACAATTTGTTTCACGAGTCTGTCATTCCTCGCATAATTTCTGGTAAAAAGCTTGCACATGACTGTCATAGTTTTTCCCGCGCATCTTTGCAGAATATAATATAAGCAATAATGTCCACACACTGTTGAAAATAGTGATTGAAGTCTTTTGGGGTTGTGACTACGCCGAAAGGGGAGGGAGTCTAATGCATTCCGAATGCTCGGGTGAATTACGGGAAGTCCGTAGGAATCGAAATATTCCACCCTTTTCCGAGCCTCTTCGATAAAGAACACGACCCAATGCTCACCCGACTTATACGATGGATCGGTATTGACGATGTAAAAACCGGTCGATAATCTTCTGGGTATAAGATCCGAAGAGTAAACACCCCTGAACGAATGCCTCGTCCTGGCGTTAGAGGTTAACGCCCTTTCCAAATCGTCCGTCGTCAACATTAAAAATCGGTGATGCAATTCCGATGGGAATCAAATTCAACTCGCCCCTCAAATTCCGCATACAAGATCACATTGACTGTGTGAGGTAGCGGTCGTCCAAAACCTACTTCTAATTTGACCCCTCCTTTTCGTTCCAAATAAAACACATCAGAATCTACTAAATCGGGGGTAAAATCGAAACAGAATAACGTATTCCCCTTCTTGTAGTCATCTAGACTAATAGGGGGGCATTTATCTCCAAAAAGACTCACTGTTCCAGTAAAGAGAGACAAGTAAGAACGTGTATATAAATGTCGGACAAATTTCCTTATCTACGCTTCGACTCCCTGCCCCCACTGGCGGATAAATGGCTTTTTTTTAAGAGCACTGTGGTGTGTGCGGTTAGGACCGAGGGGTTGAATTTGATCTGTCGAACGAACAAGGTTGTCTTTTCGATGATTATTTTGTAGTCACCAGCGTGCCTCATCAAAGCGTCTTTCGAACGCGCCATTCTTATTTTCATCTCTTCCTCATTTAGTAGATATTTACTTTGATTAAACATATCTATATGAAATTTTCTTATCATATCCACCGGTTTACTATTTTTAAATTTTTTACATCTAGCGCGAAATCCTGCATTTGGTCCGGCATCGTCAATATCGACGTATTAAAAAAAAACGGGGTGTCGGGCAACCACTGCGAAGACGTAAGGTGACCTTTTTAAGAGTCGTTATTAAAATTCAATAAATTTTCGATAGAACTCCAATACGGATTAACAGATTAACGATTTGGGAAAATAAACTGTTGGCTAAATTATTCACCGGTCCGCACCGAGCGTCGTCCGCTAGATCGGTATCATCGGCATTTTTTATCCGAACACGAACGCTGAAAAAGGTCTGAGACAAGTCCAAATAATGCTCTCCCGATCCAGCCATGTAATATTCAATAGGCGACCCCCATCCAAATAGGAAATAGGGGAAATATTCAACCCATTCACTCGATTCCAGGCTAGTGTTTGTCATCGAAAAGATTTAAACCTGTAGACAAGCACTCGCACGACCTCTCGTCCATCATCTTTTTCCCCCTTTTTTCTATCAGTCAAATATATCGTTATTTTTTCGCCGTCGTTTACCCTTGGTTTTACCCCCTCTTTTGAACTTGTTTGCGGGTTTGCGTCTATTTATACGACTCTCAAACTCGTGAAGTCTTTGAATTCTCTACCCGCTTGTCTTATATGTCTTTTCGCTGCGCTCTTCACGTTGTTCCCTTCCAAAACATCGTTCGCTAATAGAATTCCCGTACTCAAAGCTTTTTTTCCTATCGTCCTCGCCACCGTTTTGAGTAACGGTGTTGCAGCTTTAAAGAGTCCCGAAAAAATGGACCCTATCCCGTGCCCCCTTTGATGATAAGGTGATCCCGAGTACACGGGGAAACCTTCCTCCGCTTGATTTTAAAAAAATCGTCTGTGAGCGACACCATCGCAACGATAAGGTCTTAGACACAATGATCTATTCATTCTACTCTTTTCATGTGGAGTTTAACTAAGGAGTGACCAAAATCAGAAGGGACCTTTATACGCAAGTCCGTATACAGACCTACTTCGATAGTATCTATATAATTTTTCGAGACTGGTATATAGTACACGTTGTTAAATATCCCGTACGCCGTGCTACCGAAGGGCCTCGTACAATCTATTTGTATCCCCGAAGAAGGGGTGCCAGAGTATCACCCACCAACGAAGATTCGATGTGATCCGAATAACAAAATATTGTAAAAAAATTCGCGTCCAAAGCTGATATTGCTTGGTTCACGCCTCGAAAAATTTTGTGACGGTGAAACCTAGTAACCTGGACAAGTTAGGGGACAATTCTATTTCTCGCGCGTTAGCACCTAGTTTGACCAAAACCGTTTTGTATTATACGTATCTTAGTTTTCAGGGGAGTTTTCCGTTTGACTATCTCCTTAAGACTTCTCTTGTATTTCATTAACCTCGATTTTCGATACCTGGTCAACGGAACGTTACCCTTTAAGACAATCAGGGCGCACTTGCAAAGAGCGTTGACTATTTTTCTATTAGCATTCTTTAATATCGACTTGCGTTGTCTCGCATTAGAGTTTGTAAGGCATTCAGTAGCCGTAAATGTTTGTCAATTCCTCCAATTACACTTTTGGTAAATAAACACGCGGATACTTCGCAGTCTTAAATAGTCTGGTGTCGTACTTTTCAAATCTATAAACAAATACGTATAGGGTTTTTTTTGTAGCATCTTTGCATCTTTGTAACTTTCGCTAAGGTATTTCGTATTACCGATACATTTGTTTCGCTAGTTACGTAATACCAAAGGCATCCCGGGCGTTTTTGAAAATGACGATGTAGTGCGTGTTAAGGTTAAAAAAAGGGTGATGTTTACCCTCATGAAAGAGATTTTGCACCAAATAAATAACCAATGCGTTTTTGTGGTAAGAACCTTTTGTTAGTCTCGTACATCAAATAATGGATTTAAAGTAGATTCCCATCATTAATCTCCAAGTCGAATCCCTCGACAAACTCTACCCAGACACCTATATTCCCGTCGTATAGAGACTGACATTCGCCGTAACACCATACCATTCTCTGAGGTACCATTTCGAATGTCTCAGCCAGGCGGTTTAGCATTTTTACCACCAGCCGAGATTTCCCCGATTGCGTGGGGCCTACAATCATACAGGTAAAGGGTGATTGTAATCTAACATCTATGAGGGGGAATAAAATAAAAATTCATAGCGAATAATACTTGTTTTATAAACATACAAAAAATATGAAATACAGTTTTAAAATAATAACCGTAAGACATCAACAGTCAGGTATCAGGGTTATTTTCTCTACAACGCCTTCACTTTTTTTAATACCAACTCCAGTTTAATTTGGCACTGTATCGAATAGCTCCGATCTATGATCGTACAATAAGGGTTGGAATAATGCGGCGATCATGAAAGTTATCTTTGGCAAGGCCTCAAACTACTCTGCAAAATACATATCCACAAAATTGAATTCTTCAAAAAATTCATTTATACAGCTATAGACAACTATGACCCCATTGGTTGTTGATATTTTCGCTGCATCCTAGACATTTTCCTATTACAGCATCGTTAATCCTCTCATTTGTCATATGAGCTAATTTGTTATAACTAACTAAATAACCTCCGAGGATGGACAGTAATGTTCTCCCGACACCCCTTTCAGACAGCCATTACACAATTTCGGTGCACTCTTGGTCGATTATGGTTCGGGTCTCTCGACATGAACGCCTTCTACTCGAACCTGACATCGAAACGAATCGGGTTTCTCCCATCCGTTATCGTAGGCTCGTTCTATACACGCTTTCGCATCCGTACACCATTCCTCGCCTTGCGACGTTAGCGTCCAATCTTTGGGTTCGCCATGCGTAGATCTGGGAGGACACACGTACGCCATGTAACGTGCCTGACTCAGGACCATTCGTTTCGTTTTCGGGAATAGTAAAATGGACAATGTGACCATTTTAGATGTATTTCCTCGTCAGTACCACTTGGTTTATCTCCCCAAATATACACGATAGTGTTTCGTCTCCCTCATCACCATTTGGGCTTGTAGACAGTATTTGTCGTTAACATTCATTACTCCTTGCCATTCCTCCACCAAAAGTTTGAAAGTCGCTTTTCGTCGGGCACTGTCTCTGCAAATATATATCACCATCTCTTCGATAACATTTCCATCATTAAAAGCCCACTTGATAGTAAGCGAGGCTTCGGTCACAGCAGGTAGAGCCATCTTGTTTTTGCATCAGTGAGTGTTAGTCGTCCTTATTTTTTTTTTTTTTTTTTTGTGTCGTTTTATCCTGATACCATCCGCTTTTATTCACTTCACGCAGACGAGGTCAGACCAATCGCGTCTTTAAACTTCCATAA